>CM065458.1:23712869-23828710 GCA_032872475.1 Leptopilina myrica (nomen nudum) | reverse complement strand
TTACAACTGTATTGTATTAGTAAAAATACTATCTTCATGAAAGATAAATAATTTTTTTTTGAATAAAATGAAAAATAAAATAAATAATTTTAATAACTAATAAATAAATATAATATTAATTTAAATATTATTTATTTAAACACATTATTAAACTTAGTTCTAACAAAAATGCAGCATAATTTACTTATTTGATTAATGTATGTTCTTATATTTTCAAAACTTAATCTGAAGAATATTGAGGTGCGACAAAACTTGTCCTATTTATTATAAAATAAATTAAGTAAATAAAATTTAATAATCAGAAATAGTAACAATAATATATTAATAATTTTAAAAATAATAATAATAATAGAATATAAAAAAATAACAATAATAATTATAAAAATAAAAATAGTAAGAATAATAACAACGAAAATTATCTTTCAAGTGCAATAATTCATCAGAGACGAGACAACAGCTCTCGCAGAGAATCATCAAAAAAGAATATGAATTTAAATCTACTGATTATTACGCAATGATTATGACTTGTGACAGAATTTTTTTTTCGCATTCAACTTTTTACAACTATTGTTGTATTTAAAATCTTCTATTGTATAATTTACACCTTACATGATTTAACGTTCATAACTTACAATTTTTTTTTAAATAAATGTTACTGCATTTATTTTTAACACTGGTTTTTTATTTTTATGAAAATAAATTTATTTTTTCAATTAGGAAATAATTTTCCAAATACTATATATTAGTATTTTATTTAAACGACAATTCAATTGTGAATTGTGTCTGATAAGTGAAAAAGGACATGTCTAGTCAGACAGGATTAAGAAAGTGAACGAAGAAAAAAATTAATATGTCGAACTTTGTTGAGATTTGAATAAATATCAATTTTAAATAAATATTTTTTTATATTTTAAATAAAGATTTTTGTTTTTTAGTGGAAATGGAGAGTGCTTGTCAGACGGAATTCACACTTTGAGTGGTGAAAGCGAAATAGGAAAAGTCTTTTTTCAAAGAGTTTAAATAAATATAGTTATTTGATAGAAATAATGTAATTTTTGAAAAATTGCTTTTTTGTGTTTCAAGTGAAATGAGATATTCTTAGTCAGACACAATTTAATTTTTAATTATAAAACTTTAATGAAAAAAAAATATCTGGTCTAACTTATTGAAAACTTCAATCATTTTAATATTTTTGAAACTATTTCAATTATAAAACAATTATTAAATTATTATTTTAATTTCAAAAAAGTTTTATTTAGTTGAAAATTCAGTTTTCTGTACTTTCAGTACACAGTAAAACGTGAGGTGTTAAAATAACACCAGAATGGGTTAAAATAATCTGTAACAGTTTAATCCCTCTAGGATTAAATTAACAACAAAAAAGAATAAAATAATCTATTTTGGTGTTATTTTTAACTATAAATGAAATTTTATTTTAAATAAAACACCAAAGTATTGTGTTAAAATTTTTTTAAAAATTCTCGTCAAAATTTAAATCCTCTTTATAAATAATAAAATTCTTCTTTGTTATTCAATTGTTTTACAAAATTTTAATGAAATTCTTGTCAATATTTCAATAATTTTCAAAAGTTTTCTAAAATTCCATAATTTTCAATATCTACTATTTCAATCAAATTTTCCAAAAGAATTCCATTATTAAAAAAAATTTTAATGCAATTCTACGCAAACATTCAATTATTTTTATAAAAATGAAAAATTTTAAAGGAATTTTATTATATACAAATTTTTTTATAAATGTTTTCGCAATAATTCAATAATTTTTATAAATAATAAAACTCTTGGTGAATTTCAATTATTTTTAATGCAATTTTAATCAAATGCTTCAAAAAATTTAATTATTCTTAAAAATCTTATTACAATCCATCCAAAGAATTTAACATTTGAAAAATTTGTTGATAATATTTTTTATAAGAATTACTACTAATAAAAATGGTTTTAAAAATGAATTCAGTTAAAATTTTAGATTATACTTAAGTGTTAAAAGCATTATAACGTGGATTTTAAGAAATAATTAAATTTTGAAAAAGTTTCAAACTAAAATTATTGAAATTCTTAATTTTTCATATTTTTGACAAAAAATTTTGTAGAATTAATTCTTTTTAAAAGTTTAATAGGATTTTTATTGAAATTATTTTAAGATTTTATTTTTTAATATATATTTAATTGCAGAATTTGCGAATAATTGAAATTTTGTAAAATTGAATAGTAAACAAACAAATCTGAAAATTCTCATAAAACTCATTGGAGCGTTTCAATTATTTTTCAAACAATTATAACTGAATTCATTGAAAAAAGTAATTATGTTCATGCAAGTTTTAATAAAATTCGTCCAAAGTATTGAATTATTAAAAAATTTGTCACTTTATGAGAATTGAATTTTGAGAAACATTCAATTATTCAATAAATTATTTACTTTTGCATTTAAATAATTAAATTCTTGTAGAATTTTTAAATAAAAATTTTAGATTATAGTTGAAAATTAAAAGAAATATAGAGTGGACTTTTTGGAAATAATTGAATTTTCAAATTAATATTTTTGTAAAAGTTTAATTGAATTTTTTTAATAGTATTTGAAGGTTTTATTTTTTAATATGCATTTAATTAAAGAATTTAAGAATAATTAAAATTTTGTGAAATTGATTAATTAATTATTATTAAAAATAATAGATATAAAGTAAAATTGTAGTTAAGAAATTTTGAAAATAAGAATTGAATTAAAATAATGAAAATAATTTTAAAGAAGTATAATATTCTTATAATATAAAATAATGATTTTATTACTTGGTCATCTTTAATTATTATAAAAAAAATTTAATAAACTAAAATTTCATTCATTGTAAAAAATAATACCATAATTGATTATTTTAATCTTTTTTGATGTTATGTATTTGTTGTTATATATTATATTTTTGTTTTTCATGTCCAAAGTTAAAAAAGTACGTATCTCCTTTAGCCAGAATTTACATTTAAGAAGAAAAAGTCAGAAAGTCAGACAGACTTATTTTTACACTGATGATTTGCATATTAGTATTATTCTTTGCATTTAAAAACCTTTTTCTTCTGGATTACATAAGTGGAAAAAGTTTATCTTAGTCAGACGGAATTTACCTTCAATTTAACAATGCTACAAACTACTTATTTCCTCTTAATTTAAATTAAGATCTGCAATTCTTTTCTAAGAAGGCTAAATTTTTTTTCTTCAAAGTGAAAAAAGAGATTTTAGTCGGACAAAATTAGGTTACAAATAAGACAGAAGATAAAGAGTTAGATATCGTTTATTGATAAACATTTTTTTCTGTACTTTTTGTAATTTTGAAAAAACAATTTAAGAAAGAGAAAATAACTTATTAGTTACTAGATAACTTAAAAGTAATTTTTTCTAAGGTAATGAATTTTTACAAAAAGTAATTTTTACTTAATCTCTAAATTTGAATTAGTAAAAAATTTTACTGGTTTGGATTATAGTAACTGACTTTTTGCATTTTTGTTTATCAATTTTGCTGATAAATTATTAAACATGACTATGTTGTATTAATTTTCAAATTAAAATTAAATTTTAAAAATTTATGTAATTGTAAATAAGTAAAAATGATTATTTATAAGCAAAATTTACTAGTGCAGAAGCAAAAAGTCAGTGGTTAATTTAAATTAGTAAACAGTTTTACTAATTAAAATTTTGAGAGTTCTATAAAATAAAATGTTAAAGTAATTATTACAACTATTTATCTAATAATTGCAAAAATTGAAATCCTAATTACATAATCAATAATAAATTTAATTTTAAGAGACTTTTAAATATAAAAAATGTACGAATATTAAATTAATTTTATTGTCTAGGATTAAAAAAAATCCATCAAAAACTTTCAGATCATATTTTTTTTTGTTTCAAGGGAAAAAATTGATTTTAGTCAAACAAAATTCGCCATTTTGATTTAAAAAATTAAAAAATTTAACGAAGCTCTCATTTAACATTTATTAATGTTAGCAATATAGATGAATATTGTTGTCAATTCAATTTATTTTATAAATGAGAAAAAAATGTGTTAAAAGTAAAATTAAAAAAATCGTTTTGGCACTTTTTAAACACAGGGTAGACATAAAGTGAAAAAAGATTCACATTGTCAGACTGTAATTTTGAGTATATAGAAAAAACATCCAAAAAAATACTGCTGTTAACATACTACGTATATATTTTAAAATAAGTGCAAATAAACAAAATCTCTTTCTCTGAACAAATATAAACTGTTTATTTTACATCTGTGATGAAAAAGCGTACATTATGTAAATAGAATGTAACTCGGGTTTATTCAGTTAATATGTAAGCAGGCACGAACCTATATAATATAAATCTATCCAAAGATACTTTATTTCACATTTTAGTGTAAATAAACCAGTAGCACATATGAATTATATTTCTAATTTTGATTTATCTATTAGATAATTTAATTACTCCAATACTTGGTTTTTACACTGAATATACATTATATTATACTATAAACATACATATATGCATATAAATTATATGTTCGAAAGTGTAAACTTTTTTCTTATTCAGCCCTCATTAAGGAAGCATCAACGATAAATAATTATTGAAACCACTCCTTCTAATAAAACAAATAATAAAATAATGAAGGAAAATTTAACCGAAAAAAAATTTATTCGCACACACAAGTTGTTGAAGGGAAATTGTAAATTTTTTTATTGCTGTCATTAAAAATGCTTACGATGCACTTTTTTGTTGAGAGAAAGTTCCCAAACTACGTAGAATTTAGAAGCATGAAAATTTATAAAAAATCGAATTCCTGAAACTACAAGTAAACTTTGTTTATGATTTTTAAATATAATAAAATGATGTAGAAATAAAAATAAATATGTATTAAAAAAAATAGGTACAAATATTTGAAAATAAATAAAAAAATAGAAATAAATACAAAATTATATAAATCGCAAACAAAATTGCAATTATAAGAAAAAATCGTACACATGAAAATGTGATTTCAACGTTTCATTTGAATAATAGTTTAATTACCTTTGTCATAGGATATATTTTTTTCCAGTAAGACTACGTTTTTATTATTATGATTGCCAACTCTTTAATTATTTATTTCGGTTGTACTGTGTAATAATGGATTCTAAAATTGCATTTAGAAATGTCACGAGTCACATAAAATTGGCAAAACCACTGAGCGTAACAGTAAACCATAAGAGTCATTATTAAAGTTGTTGGTAACGTGAGAGAAGAAAGTTCATTTTCTGTGTGTATGGGTGCAAAAACAGCTTCCAGTATATATATATATATATATAGTATATACTAAAAAGCTTTCAAACTGAAAGGACATATAGAGAGGAGACCCATCATTTCCTTGAGTCTAGGTCAAATATATACACACAAGTTTCGAATGTCCTTTTCTTTATATTCCTCCTCATATACATTAAATAAATACCATAAAAATTGTTCTTCTTTTCTCAAAAATTAAAAAAAAATAGTGCCATTATTTTTTTTACCAACAAAAAAGATGTAATAAAAAAATTAACATATATGTTAATGAATTTTAACCATTAAATTTATCTATTATTGCTGGTATATTTTAATTTCCCTTATTTAGTAATATTAGCGCAATAATTCTTGAAATTGAGAAAAAAAACACAAAAAAGGATTCTGAAAAAAATGTTGTGAGAAGTTTTTTTTTTTTTTTGTTAACTGTATATATGAATTAGTAACACTATAGATGTAAGTTTGGAGTAAATTTTTTTTATTATTTTTTACTTAGAATTTATAAATTTTCTTTATGGAAAATATAACATTACCAATGAATGTGTGGAAATAAAAGTGAAAAACTGGTACACACAAAGTGGTAATACAAAATAAGTATCCTGTGTTATACAATAAACATTCAATGATTTCATGATTATTATGTCATGTCCTGGGTACAGCATAAAATGAAATGAAAATCAATCATCTTTAATCATAATTTTCACTTATCATTGAATGGTTTAGGAGTCACAGAAGGAAAATTTATGGATTGAAGAAAGAATTTAATTTAGCTAATCGTCAAATAGCAGAATTTTAACGAAAGTAATTAAAATAACGCAATTTACATTATTTTTATTAATTATTTTAAATATACAAAAATTCTGTTTTAATAGCAGAATTATTTTTATAAATTATTTTAAATTTAAAAAAATTCTGTTTTAATAGCAGAATTGTTTTGATTAATTATTTTAAATTAAAAAAATTATTTTTTAATAATATTAATTATATTCTTCTTTAGATTACAATCTTATTTAAATAAATTTAAATCTTTTTTATTAACACCCAAAATACTTGAAACTTATTACTCGCGGGGCTTTTTGGTGTTATTTTGAAATATTAAAATCATATTCGTAACCAGAAACCAAAAAAAAAATCCCTAAGTAACAATTTTTTGGCAAATCCGATTAATTCCTAATTTTTTCGTCAGCCATCTTGAATCAGCCATTCTGGATTTTTAGAAACAAACGTTGGATTCGTAATCAGAAACACCGAAAATATTTCAAGTAGATTATTACTTATTTTTAACTAATATATTTCTATTTTCAGTAACAATTGTTTAAAAAATTGTTTTAATTTTTATTTTAGACAAAATTATAAGTTATATTTAAATCAATATTTCAGTAATTGAAGCAATTATTATTATTATTACTTTTATTATTATTTCTATTTTATTTTGAAGAATTTTTTTATGATGTTTTTATTTTTATTATTATTTTGATTATTTTCCTTATGACTGTTTATCTAAAATGTTGTAATAAATTCTTCGTTTATATCTTCTCTTTTAAATAAAAAAAAACTTTTACTCGTTTTCATTTAAACGAAGAAATTTAAAAATCATTTTACATCAACCTTTTATTATTTATTAAAAAGCAATAAATGAGAATGCATTAAAGCAAATTAATATGTTCCTTGTTTACATATAAGGAGGAAAAGATTTCCTAAAGGTAACAAAACATTAAAGTTTTATTATACTTTCACCAAATAAATTCAATTTTCTATAAAGAGAAATTTAAAATAAATGAACCATATAAATATTATAGAAATAAAAATATAATAAAAATATAATTTTTTTCTTATGAATTTATTGTAAAATAGCTGTTAAAGTATTAATTTGGAAAAAATGGGAATTCTTTCAGTTTAGGATTTGAATTGATTTAACAGAAAAATTGATAAATATATTGATATATTTATAAATTTATGATTTTTTATTTATTTATGTTTTTTATTTACAATCTATTAATTTATATCTATTTCTTTATTTATTGTGGGAAATAAATATATAACCTATATAAGCTTACAGTGAGAAAATAATTGCAAAAATAGTAAAAAAAGGTTTAATAAATTAGTTACTAATTAGTTTTAATTAAATAGTAAATAGTTATTAGAAGCCTTCGTTTATATTCAAGTAAAAAAAATAGAATAATTTCCAAAACTCTCAAAATTCAAATATTTATAAATTCTGGCCAATTTATTCCTTTTTTTACAAAATTTAGAATTAAATAAAAATTCTTAAAAGTATTTTTTACGTTTTTTAAATTGCTAATTAAAATATTAAAATATTAGGGAATAAAATGCCTGCGGGCAATATTGAAATTAAAAAAGGGAAAATCTTTTGTTGCGGTATGAATGAAATCCGATTCTGATGTTAAATAATATATTTATATATACAATTTGCCTATGTAACTGATCACCTACGCTATTACATATTCCTCAATAAAAAACAATATCTCACGTCCAGTCAATGAGATAACAATAATTGTGCACAAGAGTTTACGTCGTATACACTATATAGAAAGGCCATTAAACCCTACCTCGCAACTTTCTCACAGACTGAATTACAAATACAAAATGGTTTTACCACAAGATTTGACCAATTTCATCCACAGTTTTATGTGTATTGCTCGTCAGCGAGGATCAATAAAGATCACATAAAACTAGTAGCTACATTTTTTTTTGCCTCGTGCAGTGTTTTTTGGTGAAGAAAAATAGAACTCAACTTCAATTTCAAAAAATAATCGAAGTTGAAAAATAAGAGGGAAAAAGGAAGAAGAAAAAGAAGAAAAAGAAGAAAAAGAAGAAAAAAAAGAAAAAGAAGAAAAAAATAGAAAAAGAAAAAATAGAAAACAGGAAAAAGAAGGAAAAGAATAAAAAAATAAGAAGGAAAAGAACAAAAAAGTAAGAAGGAAAAGAAGAAAAAGGATAGACAGAAAAGAAAAAAAGAAGAGAGGAAAGAAAGGATAGAAAAAATGAATAAAGTAATGTAAGAAAAGAAAGGAAAGAAAAAAAGAAGAAGGCATAAAAAAGGCGAAAAAGAAGGAAAAATAAAAACGAAATAAAACAAGGAAAGTAAAAAACGAACAAAAAAGAAATCATAAACGAAGGGAGAAAAGGAAAAAGAGGAAAAAGGTGAAGAAGAATAGTAAGGAGAGAAAAGAAAAAAACATAAAAAGTGTAAAAAGAAAGAAAAGGTGAAAACAGAAAAGTAGGAGGAGAAAAAAGAAAACATAAAAAGTGGACAAAGAAAAGTAGGAGAAGAAAAAACAAAACCTAAAAAGTAGAAAAAGAACAGTAGGAGAAGAAAAAAGAGAAAACATAAAAGTAGGACGAAGAAGAAGAAAAAATAAAAAGAAAAGAAAAGAGCAATGTAAGAAAATCAAAAAAGAAAAAAATATACAAACGGAAAAAAAGAAAAGAAGAAGCGACGAATAGAAGAACAAAAAAAAGAAGAAGAAGAAAAAAATAGAAAAGCAAACAAGAACTCGACTAAAAAAACAGTGGTGCATTAACCTAAACTTCTCATCAAGGATAACAAGGTTTAATTCCGAAAAAAATTGCCTCAAGAAAGGAAAAGAAGAAGAAACAAAAACAAAAGAAAAAATAAGATAAAAAATGCATAAAAGAGAAAATAGATATCACCCTAAGAATTTTGTAGATAATATTCAAGTCTCGTACACGCACAAGTTTTGTTATTAAATTCGCAAAAATGCGTGTAAAAACCGGTTGACTTGGTGGTTCGTTTGCTGACAGTAAAAATCTCCGCTGCCAACTCTTGTTGAAGAAGATCAAGAGAAGTTCCGACAGTTCCCTGACGGCAGCTTTTGCTGAAGGGCGGCTTACACGCATACATATATTTTCTTGTGAGAACAGATTTTTCTTATTGATAACATTTTTGCCCAACGACAGTTCAATTCTGAAAAAGAATATTTCTCCGCGACTGCATTTTTTCTTCTCTTTATTCATTAAAATCCTTATTATTCTTTGGAAAAAAAAATTAAAATTTTGAAAAGTAACACTTTATAAGATAACGGAATTTATACTCGATTGAAATCATTAGTGGATCAATAGACAAGAATTAATTTACAGTTCAATTAAAAAAATATAGAAAAAATTTATTTTACTTAAATATTTATGAATATTAAAAGTTTTTTTTTATACTTAATTATTTAAACATTTTAAACTATTATATAATAGTTAGGCTTATAATTAAATATTAAAATAATAATTTTATTTGAATTAATTTTTTTTTCCTTCTCGATATTTTATAATTTTTTGAAAACATATTCTTCTAGTCAATTTATACCTATTACTGTTCTTATCTATTTTTTTGTTATTTAGACCGTGACAAAAAAGTGCTACGATAGAAAATGCATTTTTCCGCGTTGTTAATTTGAATGTAGAGGCATTCTTCATTTTTTATAGTGTAGATAACAGAAATGCAAGTAAGGAACACTTAAAAAAAATTATTTATATTTTTGATACATTTTAATTTTCATATTATAAAAATTCTGATAAAAGCTGAATTTAAAATTAAAAATTTTATTTTAATGATACAATTACAATCTATGAATTATAAAATTTGTTTTTTTTCTTTTCTACCTTTATTATATACCTTAGTTTGAATTTATATTTATAATTAACTTGTTAATTATTTCCTAATCAAAGAAAAATTTTCTCTTCTAAATTACTGAATTTACTATTAAAATAAATTTAAGAACAAATTATAATTATTTATCCAGTAAATGTATAAAAATGCTTCTCCTAATTCGATAATTAACAAGTAATTAAAATTTAAAACTGCTTTTCAATAAATATATATACTAAATGCAGGAATATTAAATTAATTTAATAGAGTAGTGAAAATATTAATTTTCGCATTTTGTAGTTGAAAAGAAAATAATTTTACCCATTTTACTATAACATTACATTAACAAAGTGTTTCTTTCAAAGCGATAAAAACAAAGTTTGCAAACCGGTTTTTCACTGCTTTATTTGCGACTACTAGAGTCATCTAACAAACTCTCAAGAAACTCTTATCTCTTTTAAACCATCAAGAGGATAATTAAGTGTATATAATAGTTTGAAAATCAAAATTAATGATGCCTATTGAAAAATTTATTTTTATTAAGAACGTGAAAATGAAAATTATTACAAAAGTAAAACGTTATTAATAACTTTTTCATAAACTTACAAAAAGTGTTTTTTTAAGGAACAATTTTTATTTAATTTTTAAAAACTGCTTATTTTTTAAAGAAAATTAATTATTTATTATTTTTATCTACTTCATAATAATTTATTATGAAATTTATTTATAATATCTGATTAATAGTAATTAATTACTATTAGTTATTAATAGTAAATTAATGGTATTAATTAAGTAATAATATTTTAATATTTACAGAAATTAATAGTAATTTTTTATAACTTTTTAATTAGTAGTAAATTATTATTGATAATTATTACCACTCTTTTTCCCTAATTAAGAATAATTTATTATTAGCTACTAAAGAATAGTTTATTATTAATACTGTTATTAATTGTAATAATTTGTAAATTTTTTATTTATTTATTAATTTGTACACATTTTTTATTGTACTTATTATCAATAGTTACTAAATTCGGAAAAGCATTCAGTGAAGAAATCGTGAGAAACGGAGAAATATTTTTTGGAATTTTATAGTCATGAATTTTTCAGAAACAAAGGAATGGTAAAGAGGAGAATTTTTTTTAACACCATTCGCATTTTAATCAGAGGATTCAAGTTTTATGAGGAATCTAGGATAACACACTAGTCATGTTACTTGTGGTAAGTCAAAACAAATTGCCTTTCAATTATAATGTTTTCACGTTTATTTTTAGAGCCTAAGTAGAAAAAAAAACTCGTTTTAAACAACTCTTTTGTCATTAACAATAGGAATAATTCTCACTTACTACATTTCAGTGACTTTGTCATTTAATTCTACATACATAATTACGAATAGTGGGCGCAAAATAGAAAAAGAATAAAAGAACCTTTAAGAATTATTAGCTTACAAAAATTAATTAAATATAACTACAGAATGTTTAGATTTAAAATGAAAAAATAATTAATATAAACAAATTTTCGGAAGATTAACTTTCATATAATAGAAAAAATTTAAATTTTATTAACAGGTTAAATTATTTTCACTATTTCAATTCAATTATTATTTTCAAAATTTTTTAACTACAATTTTACTTTATATCTATTATTTTTAATAATAATTAATTAATCAATTTCACGAAATTTCAATTATTCCTTAATTCTTAAATTAAATGCATATTTTAGAAAATAAAAACCTCAAATAATATTTAAAAAATCCAAATGAACTTTTACAAAAATATTAATTACAAAATTCAATTATTTGCTATAAAAGTTCATTCACTCTATATTTCTTTTAATATTCAATTATAATCTAAAATTTTTAATAAAATTCATTTTTAAATAAATTTTTATTAAAAAATTCTACAAGAATTTAATTATTTAAATGCAAAAGTGAATAATTAATTGAATAATTAAATTTTTCTGAAAATTCAATTCTCATAAATATTTTTAGTAACAAATTTTTTAATAACTCAATTCTTTTGTCGAATTTTATTAAAACTTGCATGAACATAATTACTTTCTTCAAGGAATTCAATTATAATTATTGTATGAAAAATAATTGAAACCCTGCGATGAGTTTTATAAGAATTTTCAAATTTATTTGTTTACAATTCAATTTTATAAAATTCCAATTATTCGAAAATTTTGCAATTCAATATATATAGAAAATTGAAAACTTGATATAATTTTAATAAAAATCCTATTAAACTTTTAAAAAGAATTAATTCAACAGAATTATTTGTCAAAAATATGAAAAATTAAGAATTTCAATGATTTTAGTTTGAAACTTTTCAAAATTTAATTATTTCTAAAAATCCACCTTATAATACTTTTAATAATTAAGTATAATCTAAAATTTTAATTAAAATTAATTTTTAAAAACATTTTTATTAGTAGATTTCACAAGAATTGAATTATTTAAATACAAAAATAAATAATTTATTAATTTTATGTTTCTTGAAATTAAATTCTCATAAAAAATGTTATAAACAAATTTTTTAAAACATTAAATTTTTTTGGAAAAAATTTTAATAAAACTTTTAAGAATAATTACATTTTTTCAGAAATTTAATTAAAATTGCATTAAAAATAATTGAAATTCTGCAATGAGTTTTATTATTTATGAACATAATTGAAGTCCTCAAAAGAATTTTATTATTTATAAAAATAATTGAATCCTTGTAGAAATGTTATTGTTTATGAAAATAATTGAATTATTACGAAGAAATTTATAAAAAAATTTGTAAATAATTGAATTCCTGTAAAATTTTTTATTATTTATGAAAATAATTAAATGTTTGCGTTGAATTGTATTCAAATTTTTTTTAATAATGAAATTCTTTTAGGAAATTTTTTTGAAACAGTAAATATTGAAAATGATGAATTTTAGGAAACATTTGAAAATAATTGCAATTTTGACAAGAATTGATTTAAATTTTGTAAAATAATTGAATATCAGAGAAGAATTTTATTATTTATCAGGATGGTGTTAATTTAATCCTAGAGGGATTAAACTGTTGCAGATTATTTTAATCCATTCTGGTGTTATTTTAACACCTCACGTTTTACTGTTAAAAATAAAAATCGCAATTTTTATTATTTGTTTGTTTATTGATAGTTCTTTAAACGACTAATTTTAAACTAAAAATTTAGTCTTTTCCCTTAAATTTTTTTTCTCTTGGATTATATTTTTACAAATTTATTTTACGTTTTTCCTCATTTTGATAATGTTACTGCGCCATAATGGAATAAATCTTTTGACTTTAATGCATTCAACATACTTATTCTATATGTTCCCTCATTTTTATTGCATCTTTAACATTATTTTTTTTCCTCCTTAACAAGAATAAAGGTATATATATGTATATAGGAAATACTGTTAAAAGTATATGTTGTGAAACAAACACACAATAGCGATTGAGCCTGCTGGCATCTTTTACATGAGATATTCAATGTAGAGTCTTTTTCTTTTTTCATAGGAAGTGAAGCTATTGTCCTTTTGAAAGAATGGGTCGTTTACTGAAAGTCTCTCACTTTTATTATTATTTATAACAGTGAAAACTTTACAAGAATATTCATAATAAAAAAATATATATGATGCAGAAAAGAAGCAAAATGAAAAATATAACATTATTATTATGCATAATAATGAAAAATAATATTATTATAAATAATCATAAATAATAATATTATTATTAGTATACTAACTTACTAAGTAATTAAGGAATTGGCAAAAAATATCGTTTCATTATTTTTTTGCCTTTCACTGTCAACCTAAAAGCATCAAATTGTAAATATTTATTTTTATTTTTTAAAATAAACAGTAATTTTCGAAAATATTAATATTGACGAAAAATTTCATTTATTTGAACTTTCAGAACTTCTGAATCGTTATTTATTTAAATTATTATGATGTATCTATTTGATATTTTATTCATTCATGTATATAAATTTATTTATTTTAATTTCAACATTTATATTTTAATCTTTTTCTGTGACTTTATTTATTTATTTATATTTACATACGTATACATATTTTTTGTCACCCACGTGCTTTATTTTATCGGCGAAAGAATGGGAAGTGAGAAATACGGAAAACAGTCGGAAATGAAAGAAGAATTTGAAATGGAAATCAAGGAAATAGGTGCAAAAAAATGGGAAATAGGAAATGAACCCAAGGGAAAAAAAGGGGGGGGGAAGTGGGTCAAAAAAGCTTTTCAAGTATAAAATCAACTTTTTCTCTCTCTATCTAAAGTTCAACAAAAGTTCAATTTTAATCCACCGGTGGAGAGAATAAACAACGAATGGCGTATTAAAAAACATTTTTCTGTATACATATATATAAACTTTTTTGGATTTAAAATAAAATTTCTTTTCTTTTTTGTATTCTTTTTTTACTTTTTTCCATTCTTCTTTTATTTTCATTATTCTCCTTTTTCTCATTTTCTTTTATTTTACTTTTTAACATTTTTTTCTTCTATTTTACTTTGTTTTTTGTTTTCTTTTTTTTGACATAATTTTTTTACCTTAGAGAACAGGTAACTTTTATTTGTGCTCTACACATATATTTTTTTATATTCACTACTAAACTTTTATATTAATGATAAGAAGTCTAAAGAACGAAGGTTTTTCTCTTTTTTATTATTCAGATTTTTTTATTTTATATTTATCATTTAATTTTCTGGATATTTAAATTACTGTTTTTTATTTTCTTGCAAATTTTCAATTGTTACATTTCTTGATAATAATTTTTTGCTTGTTTTTGGTTTTTATTTTTATTTTGCTAAGGAATATTAATAAATTTTTTGCTGAATGGTATTTCTTTCATCCAAATGAATCGATTGACCTATATATATGAAAGAGGTCAAATATTTTTATCAAATTTATTTAATTAATCGTTATTGTAAACTTTAAAAATTGTCTTTTACAGTTTTTCATGAGGAAGAAAATAATATTCCTGTGAATTGACATATTTAATATTTAATATTATATTTATTTAATATTTATATTTAATATTGACATATTTATTTATTCATTATTACCTATATATTATTGTTTTTATCACTATTTGTTACAATTATTTCATTTTTAAATACTTTATATTAAACAATAATATTTTAAAAATAAAAATCAATTTTTATTAAATATAAATAAATTTTTTATACTTAGAATATTTTCTAAAATATATATTTCTCTTCAGGTATTCTTATTACATTTATTATTCACTGAACTTGTATTATCGTGAAAAGTATACTTTTTTCTCTTTCTCGAGAAATTTGAAATGAATGCTATTGAAAATTCCAGGAAATCGTACAGAAATTCCACGAATTTCCAAATAGGATACTACATGTATGCAGAGAAAGAGAGAGATAGAAACCAGTGGAGGGATATAGTATCCTACACTGTCTCGAAATCAATTTGATTTATGTTTCACATAATTCAAAATTATACCATTAGATACGATTATGTGCCTGAAATCATTCTAAATAGCTTATTTACATGTAACAGATGCTCTTTACCTCTCTAGGTAAATTTTGATAAATTTTCTTTTTATTTTCCATCATAACATTTGATATTAGAAAATTTATTTGCTTCTTTATTTTTTTACAATTTTTTACATTAGATTTTCTTTCTTTTTTATTTCCTTTTACAATTTGTGATATTAAAAAAATTTTAATCACCTTTTTCTTTATAATTTCTAATTAATTTTGTTGGGTCTTAATTTTATTCAACTTTTTTCTCAAATCTCTATGTATGTATATCAAAATTGAAAATAAATTCTATAATATCACTAGAGAAGAGGGATCGATATAGATTGTTTGATAAACGAAAATCCAAAAAAATTGAAATGTAAGCGGAAAAAAAATTATGCGCGAATGCTAATATTTGCAACTATATGAATAATATGAAAGGAAGTGAATAGTCTCATAAATAAAATAAGAGTCGGAGTGACTTTATGGTAACCAGAGAACGCTTTACATTATGATTCATAGAAATTTTTTTTTCTTTTAAGATAGATATTCAAATAAGAAAATTAATATCTATTGGTTATTAATAGTATGAAGCCATAAATTCTTTTTTTTATTATTAATTTATTTTACGTTTGATATTGTTTTATTCGCCTTTTTTTAAATAGGAAAATTAATTATGCATGTGATTAGAAATTCTATTTTCCTCCGAAAAAAAATTTACCACAAAGACTGCAAATTTAAACAAAAAATTACATTTTTTTAAATAAAAAAAATTACAAACAAGGAGAAAAATTCTCACCTTCAACCGAATAGTCAAAATATTAAGTTTCAGCAAAACAGCGAAAGTATTAATTTTAAATAACTGAATTTCGCTTATATAGTGAGAATTCTAACAATATATGTGTTTTAGATAAGAATTTTTCTTTCGTAATCTATAATTTATAGAGAAAAAAAATTCTTTTTCGAATTCGAAAATATTTAATATCGAGAATTTTTGTACTGAAATTGAAGGAATTTTATTTAAAATCTCTTTTAAATTGTATTTTCGTGCGCGAAACATTATACGCTTTCAAGTGTGTAGTTATAAAAAATCAAACAAACAAAACACGTTTCATCCATTTTTTTCTCCCTTTCGCGAGTAAT
Organism: Leptopilina myrica (nomen nudum); assembly: GCA_032872475.1. Lineage (NCBI taxonomy): Eukaryota > Metazoa > Arthropoda > Insecta > Hymenoptera > Figitidae > Leptopilina > Leptopilina myrica (nomen nudum). The sequence continues at coordinate 23,812,140 of CM065458.1, read as the reverse complement.
GAAAACCTTTAAAATCAATATTCTACCTTCAATAAATTACACAGGCCAACAAAATTTTGTGGCCTAACCAATAGAAGCTGATTTTTATAGGATTTTGTCCATAGAATACGAATTTGACCTTGAAAATATTGGATTGGCTCTAGTTTTTAATCAATTTACGTTTCATTATACAAAATATGCATTTTTGGCATTTTTTGAATGATTGTACAACAATACACAGAAACAGTAAATTTGTCCGCATAACATCAATTGAAAGCTTAAACACTGCTCTTGAATATCCAAAAACAAAAAATGTAATTTATGTACACTTTAACCTATAATGTCCAAAAAAACATACGCTGTTCCATAAACGTATTAAAATTAATATTACTTTTGACCATGTAAGGTAATTCAAGTAAAAATTAGTGTCTCTGGCGTTTTTATAATCGCTAGTTACAAATCTGCTATGAAATATAAAAATTACAAGTGGCGGACCAAATTTTTAAATATAATTTACGCCTTTTATGATAAAAATTTAAAATTTAAAAAATTCTGCCATATTGGATTCGCCATTTTGAATATTAAAATCTAAATACAGATCAGTAAGCAGCGACCATAAAAACCCCTAGAGAGACTAATTGTTATTTAAATTACCTTACATGGTCAAAAGTACTGTTGTTTTAAATATGCTTGTGGAACAGCGAATGTCTCTTTTGACATTACAGGTTAAAGTGTACATAAATTACATTTTTTGTTTTTGGATATTGAAGAGCAGTGTTTAAACTTTCATTTTGTGCTATGCGGACAGATTTACTGATTCGGTGTATTGTTGTACATTCATTCAAAAAATGCTAAAAATGCATATTTTGTATATTGAAACGTAAATTGATTAAAAACTAGAGCCAATCCAATATTTTCAAGGTCAGATTCGTATTCTACGGACAAAATCCTGTAAGAATCGGCAGTAATATTTTAGGCAACATGCAGTTGATTAAAATTTGTCGGCCTGTGTTATCGTTACTCGATTTTATTGCGAGAAATAAAGAAATTGATTGCGTAAAAATGATCGCGAGTTCAATTATGTAAATTTTCAAAAGGATTTATTTATTACTTGCGAAATAAAACATTTCTGATATTAAAAGAAAAATAAAATTTATTATTATTCAAATTCATTGTAATGTGTAATTACTGAGGACATATAATATTAACAGTTTCAATATTAATCAAATAATGATAATAATTTATACTTTTATAATTTTATTATTATCTTTACTACTATTCTTTTTTTTGTTATTTTTTGCATTATTTTTCATTTTCGTTATTATTGTTTACTATTTTTATCAATGTTGTTGATAATTATTAAATTTACTCTAAACTAATGCGATTTTTGTCCGTCATATTGGATCGATCATTTGAATCAAACATATAACAATAACAAATAAAAATTACTTTTGAAATAAATATAATAATTTTGATTCAACACATAATAAGTTTGCATAGATAAAGTTACTTTAAACTCAATTGTGAAATATCAGATATGTTTGATTCAAACATATTTTTTGGTTCGCTACTTATTATAGAAATGAAAAAAAATTTTCAGTGAAATACTAAAATAAAATTGTGTGTCGTTTGCTATTAGAAATTCAAAAAATTTTCATTTTTGTTAACGAAAAAATAGCCAAATAGAACAAAAAGTATTATATGTATGTAAATATGAATAAATAAAGCCAGCGGAAAAGATTTAAATATCAATGTTAAAATTTAAATAAATAAATAAATACAAATAAATAAGGAAATAGATAAATTTCAGAAATAAATAATGATCCAAAAGTTCCGAACGTTCAAGTAAAGACTACCAAACAAAAATTGTTTCGATGGAAGGGTAAAGAATTTCAATTTTAAACCTCAACACTTTAAAGAAATAAAATAATTGCATTTGAATAAAACATTACAATTGTTGTCAACGAGAAACCTTTATTAAATATTAATTTATGTTTTAACTTGAATCAATCTCTTTTAACAAAAAATTTTAATTTCCATATAAATACAACTTTATACATTGTAAATTGTCGAAGATTAACTTTTTTCTAGATCATATATTTTTTTATTATGAATATTCTAGTAACATTTTCTCTGTTATGAATATATATTTTAAAAATAAATTATAATTCTCTCTAAAACTGAATCAGTGAAATTTCACTGCGAATCAGTGACTCTATTTTCGCGATTTGAATCAGTAAAATTGTGTTAAAAAATTGATAAAAATTCTCGTCAAAATTTCAAATTCTCTTTATAAATAATAAAATTTTTCTCTAATATTTAATTATTTTAAAAAATTTTAATCAAATTCTTGTCAAAATTTTAATTATTTTCAAAAGTTTTCTAAAATTTATAATTTTCAATATCTACTATTTCAAATAAAACTTTCCAAAAGAATTCCATTATTAAAAAAATTTGAATACAATTCTACGCAAACATTCAATTACTTTCATAAATAATAAAATTTTTTACAGAAATTGAATTATTGACAATTTTTTTTATAAATTTCTTCGCAATAATTCAATTATTTTCATAAATGATAACATTTCTACAGGGATTGAATTATTTTTATAAATAATAAAATTCTTTTAGGAATTTAATTATTTTCATAAATAATAAAACTCATTGCAGAATTTCAATTATTTTCAATGCAAATTTAATCAAATTCCTCGAAGAATGTAATTATTCTTAAAAATCTTATTAAAATTCGTCCAAGGAATTTAATGATTTAAAAAATTTATTAATAACATTTTTCATGAAAATTTAATTTCAAGAAACATGAAATTAACAAATTATTTATTTTTGTATTTAAATGTTTGAATTTTCGTGGAATTTACTAATACAAATTATTTTAAAAATTAATTTCAATTAAAATTTTAGATTATACTTAATTATTAAAAGCATTATAGCGCGGATTTTTAGAAATACTTAATTTTTGAAAAAGTTTCAAACTACACTCAAAGGAAATCTTAATTTTTCATATTATTGACAAACAATTCTGTAGAATTAATTCTTTTTAAAAATTCAATAGGATTTTTATTGAAATTATTTCAAGTTATTATTTTTCAATATATATTTAATTGCAAAATTTTCGAATAATTGGAATTTTGTAAAATTGAATTGTAAACGAATAAATTTGAAAATTCTTATAAAACTCATCGCAGCGTTTCAATTATTTTTCATAGAATAATTATAATTGAATTCCTTGAAAAAAGTAATTATGTTCATGCAAGTTTTAATAAAATTCGACAATAGAAATTAATTATTAACAAATTTGTTACACTGAGAAAACATTATACTTGTTTCAAATAAAAAATAATTTTAAATGATTTCGTTTAATTGAAATTAGTTTGTAAGCTTAATTCCAATATATAGAAAATATTTACTGCTTTGATTCAAAAATAATCTTTGTTTGAATAATTATGTTTAATTCAAACATATTTTCTGTGTTTGTTTAAACAAAAAATATACTTAAAAATTTTATGTTTGATTCAAACGTAAATGTTGATATTAAATAATTTAAAATCAACTATAAATTATGTTTGAATTAAACTTAAATTTATTTGACTGTATATCAAAGATATTTTAAGTTTGATTTAAACAACATATGTTTGAATCAAATATTGTTTTCTCAGTGTATTAAAATTCTTTTTAAGAATTGAATTTTGAGAAACATTCAATTATTGAATAAATTATTTACTTTCGCATTTAAATGATTAAATTCTTGTAGAATTTGTGAATAAAAATTGATTTAAAAATGAATTTCAGTTAAAATTTTAGATTATAATTGAATATTAAAATTAATATAGAGTGAACTTTTTGGAAATAATTGAATTTTGTAATTAATTTTTTTGAAAAAGTTTAATTGATTTTTTAAAATATAATTTGAAAATTTTATTTTTTAAGAGATATAGATTTAATTAAAGAATTTAGGAATAATTGAAATTTTGTGAAATTGATTAATTAATTAATATTTAGTAAATTCTTCCACAATTATTTACTAAAATATTTTTCGATTTTTGGAAGATGTTTAAAGGTGAAAGAAAATACATCTTCCAAAAATCAAAAAATATTTTATTGAATTACTAATTATTATTAAAAATAATAGATATAAAGTAAAATTGTAGTTAAAATTTGTTGAAAATACTAATTGAATTAAAATAATGAAAATAATTTAGAATAATATTCTTATAATATAAAATAATGATTTCATTACTTGGTTATCTTCAATTTATTATAAAATATGAAGAAATCGATGACTCCGAGTCTTCGACACGGAGTTATCGATATCTTCATGTCTTATAGTTATAAAAAAATTTAATAAGCTAAAATTTTATTCATTGTAAAAAATTTGGAAATTTCGAATTAGTAAACTTTACTAATAAATTGTAATTTCTACTTAATTTGTCAATGAGATTTACTAATTCTAATTCTAAAAATTAGTCACTAATTCAAAATTCAAATAGGTAAATACTTTTACTAATTCAAATTTAGAAAGTAGATAAATAAATAAATAAAAAAAATACACAATGAACTGTATGTATATGTAGAGTGACTGACTCATCGACACCTGGAAAGACCAGTCAGTGGGTGATCCTAGTTTATCGTTATAAGTGAAAGCATCAAGCCACGGATGCAACAGGGTGACCCTGACCAGGTTTCCTAACTCACGAGAGTGTTGAATATATCTGTCTATATATAATAACGTTGATATCCATGTGGTGCATTCCCGCAATATTCTCCAACAAGCTTCCTAAATCCCTTTTACTCCCTCTCTCTCTCTCTCATTCTCTTTCTAAATATACATATACATCTTTCTACCCGGCTTCATAACGAATCAAGGATTATGCAAATGCAAGTGCATTTATGTTTTGATGCATTATAAAATTATTACACGTTTCCTCGTATTTTCTTCCCTCACAATTTTTTCCAAAATAAACAAAAATTTCAACAACAAAAATTTTTTTTATTAAAAAGTAATCCAATAAATATAAAATAATTAATAAAAAAGTTTTTCTATAGATATCAAATTAATACGAAAAACTAATCAAAAATTTTGCGAAGCAACGTTTCGTTTGATTCGTTTATCGTCTCAATTTGATATCCTTAGAAAAAATGTGTGAAAATAAAAAAAAGTTTTATATAAACAATAAATAAATTGTTGTAAATAAAAATAATTTTTAACCTTAGAAAAAAAAGTTCCTCTTAATTTAATTTGAGTTTTTGAATATTTTTTTCTCCCTCTTTTTTTCTGACGATGATGTTGGCAAGAATATAAATCAAAGTTTAGAGAGAAAGCTAATCAATTGTGGCCGAAAAGTTTATTTAATCGGGTTATAAGGGGAAAGAAGATGGTTTAGTCAGACGGAATTTACCCCTCGAGTAAAGAATATATATATAAAGCAAAAGGTATAATGAGTTAGCAAAAACTTTTTACTAAATCATTTAAACTAATAGTCTCGATAGTATAAATTTAATTTGTTTTCTTCGTGGGAAGGGGATTAATTATTTTTCCTTGGACTTGGAGTGGAAAAAGATAGTTTCAGTCAGACGGGGTTTAACATTTTTTGTTGGAGGATAAGAAGTACGAAGTTCGGGGAAACTTTTTGTTTTTAATTATTCGAGGAGGAATATTATTCTCTGGGTTAGGGGATAATCAGCTTTTTGTTTCTTTTTAAGTGGAGAAAGATTGTTTTAGTCAGACTATAAAAGAATGGCTTTTTATTATGGACCAATTTAATGAGACGGGAAATAAATTAGCAAATAATAATTTTTACCATGTATAATAATCTTTACGAAATAATAATTATAATTATTATTTGTATTTAATCATTTAAATTATTATTTACTATTTAGTAAACCAAATAATAATATTTGCCAAAATAATAATTATTGTATATTATTTATCGATAAAAATAAAAAAATAAAATAAACTTATTACTAAAAAGTAATAATTTCTACCGAATATTCTTAAAAAATGCTCCGTGCTTAAAAGTATTAGTTGTTTTTCGTATTAAGTGGAAAAGAACTGTCCCAGTCAGATAGAATTTTTATTTAAGTGGAAAAAGATCAAGTGTCAAATATAAGTAGTTTTCTAAACCATTTGCTATGTACTTTGTAAATAAAATTCTCGTTTTTATGTTGTAAGTGGAAAAAGAGTGTCCCGATCAGAGTGTATTTGCATTTTTAAGCGCAAATGTCAGACATGAGAATTTTTCTAAACGATTTGTTTCACGCCTTTTAAATTTAAAAGTTAAAAGTTCGTTTTTTATTTTATTTTGTATTATTTTATTTCAAGTAACAAAAGTTTGACCTACTTGGGGAAAATTTTTACCTTTAAATAAAACAAACTTGAAAGTTACATTTTTTCCAACATTTAAATGTGTTTCTCTCTACAATATAAATATAAATATTTTTTTAGAAAAATGAATTTTTTAATTTAAGTGGAAAATTTTACTGTCAGACAAAATTCAACGTTTAGTTTGAAAAAAGTATCAAATTTTAATTCTCTTTACATAAGATTTTTATTAGTATTTCTATATTTCATGCTTCCTTCTTAAAAAAAATTTTCAGGTAGAATTTACATTTTTTTAAAATTTAAACATTTAAAAAATTATATTGTAAAAAATATAAATATGTTCAATAAAAATATATATTAAATGTATTTTTTTTTTGGTCAGAAACATAATTTTCTATTTTTAGCCAAAAATGCTTTTACAGTTAAAAAAAATTTACAATTTAGTAAAAAGCTATGAAGCCTAATTTTCATTGTTACACAATTTTTTTTAATATTCTACGTCATTTTTAGAATAGAAATTTTTTAAGAGAAAAATATTGATATAGTCAGATGGAATAATTATTTTTTAATTACAAAATAGTTGTAAGGTTTAAAGCAAACCAGAAAATAATATTATCCTACTTCTTTTGCAAAAATTATTTTTCTGTTTTGACCAGTAAAGGGTTCTCTCAGTCAGACACAAATTTATTTCGACTAAACAAAACTATAAATGTTAGACAAATTTTTTTTCTTCAAAAAAGATAAATAAAAGCTATAAAATAAATAAAATTAAGGGAAAGGGACACAAATATTTTTAACAAAATCAAACGAAAAGTTAAAATATTTGATAAAATTGTTTCTTTAGTAGATATTTGAAAGAAATTCATTGGTCATAAAATAAAAGGGGACGAGAAATATTTTGACCTTTGTGGATTTTTATTTTTCATAAAAATTGGTAGATCTTGAAATTTATGTTTAATTTTAAAGAAAATATCTTTTTCTTGAGTTCACAAAAAATCATCAAATGAAAAAATGAATTTTTATAATTTTTTTGGTTTATAATGCTAAAAATACAATTGTTATTCAACTTTTTATGGAAAAATTTATTTGTTTATTTTTTTGACTAATTTTTATAATATAAAAAATTTAAAGAAATTGTGATAAAATTAGGATTTGAAATTAGTTAGAAAAATAAAGAAATGAATTTTCAAAGGGAAAAATTAAATAATATTTGTACTTTTTAGCATTTTTAGCCTAAATATCCATTGAAAGAGAGTAAATATTTAAGTGATAAATGATTTTTCAAAGCAGACAAAATGAACAATTTGAAAAAGATATTAAACTTTTATGTAAACAATTTTTTTTGCTTCCCCACTGTTCCCTATTTAATAACTTTAATAATTATTTTCTAATCTGCTTCAAACTTTTTCATAATTAATATTCAGCATGTTTTTTATTAATATTTTAATAGAGACAAATTTTTTATTTTAAACGAAAGTTATGACTTAATTGGAAATGACCGAAAAGTGCACTTTTCTCGATTCTCCACACAGAAATCATCAAGTTTAATATCGTTTATTTCACACAAAGTCTATTTTAATCTTGTTTTTATTTCTTCCATTCGAAAGTTTATTTCAAATAGTATGTTTTCTTGTGTTGTTTTCCAATTTTCATTAATAAATTAGTGTAAAAATATTTTTTTAATACTTTCCCCACTATTTTTTATTTGGAACTGGAGTTTACATTTTCATGTGTTTTCTGTTTTTGTATTGACATTTTTAGTTAGGTTTTGCTTCCAATTTGTATCATTAAGTTAAAAAGTTGTATTTATGTTAAATTTGGATAAAGAAATAGCATTTTTAGATTTAAAACTATAAAAATGACTAGTATTTTAGGGCGTATTTTAATTATGAGTAAACTCCAGTTCCGCGAAAATCACTGAATTCTTAACCAATAAAAATAAATAAAAATAATAGTGATTTAGAGTAAACAAATCTCTTTAATATTCTATAAATATTGTTTGATTTTATTTATTTTTATAGTCATAATGAATTTTTTTCTTTGATTTGTAAACTCCGGTTCCAGTAAACTCCGGTGCCTAGTTTCGATTCGCGTAATAGAAATGCTTTCTTTTTTATGGAAAAATGTTATTAATCTCCAACATGTCAATAACAGATAGGAGTAAAAATAAGTTTTTATTTATTAATTCAAGAAGATAAAAATAATAAAACAAATATTAGCAAAATTTGTTCATCAAAACATATTTATTTTATTCAAACTTAGGCATGAGTTTTGAAAATTATGTGCTACTTTTCAATGTAAGTGTTTGTTTCTTTGAAAATTTCTTTTTTTATCACACATCTTTAAAAATTGTTTTGTGTTAAAATGTTTTGTAATATTACTTAATTGTCGTTTAATAAGCTCCTTCAGAATATAATTTATTTGTTTTTTACACTATTTTATATTATTAATGGACAAAACATGCCTTTTTTAATCTTATTATTTAACCTCTCAACGAAGATTTTTTAAATTGTTTATATAAAATTAAAAGATGAATTTAATCTCAAATATGTACAAAATAATTATTTTCAAGCTTCATTATAAAGATCTACGTAGAAAATTTTCAAAACAATTAATATTTTTAAGTAAATGTTCACGTAGTTAAAAGTTACCACTAAGTGGAGAATCACCCATATGGATTATTATTATTATAGTTTTTAATTTAGACCATTTTTGTTATTAATAATTAAAAAACGGTTTGAACAAGAAAATATTTTTCTTTCTGTAAAATTGGTTTTAACAAATAACGAATAATATAGTTGAAACAAAAATACAAATATGAGGGGTAAATGGAGTAAATAAAAAAGAACGGAAGTGTCAAAAAGATTAAGTATGATGTCACACTTTATAAATGAAGATATTTCCTGAAATAAAGAGATATAAATGAAGATATTTCTGTTAGTGAAGAGATAAAAATGAAAAGAAATGTGATGAAGTAGTGAAAGAGATATAAAATGAAGATATTTGAGAAATATTAATGAAGGTATGCAGTCCTTTATAATTGAGGGGTTCTTATATTATTCATGACAAAGAAGGAAACGTGTATAGCATTTACACTTGAACCCCATTCTTGAACATTTTAATTATCACTTGCTTTAATCAAAGACTAGTGTTCTTCTTATTTTCTAGTCGTGTGTGTCGAAGGTTGTGAAGCTAGCATGGCACTTGGATTCGCTTTTACGGCTAGAAGCCACGAGAACGGTGTTCATTTCACAAGGTCCCTTTTGCTTGTAGTAAGAGGGAATAGCAATTTCGTTGCAGTGCATGCCGCGTAAAGTCAGTTGCATCACTGACTCTCTCGGTTGCAACTGTTGCCCGACTATAAACCATTGAGTTTTCAGTTGTGTTTTCAGTTGTCATTTAAAAAAAAAAAAATAAATAAAAAACATATTTTATTCTATTAAAAAAAATTTGTGTTTGTTGTTTTTGGTTTAAAAATTCTACCTTAAAATAGAAATTATTTTCGAAAAAGTTCTCATCGCTCTGAAGTTTGCAACCCGCGCCGGTTAAATTCGATAAAAATAATGACAGTGCGTTAAAAAAGAAATTTGTCTATTTATTAATTTTTCTTTTCTTTTTTAATTAAAATTTTAATTATCAAGTTTTGTAAATAATTTACTTGTTCAATTGCATCATCGTCGTCAGAAGCAGGCATAACCGATGGTATGAAAATGTTTATAAAATTTTTGCAATTATTTTATGTAATATTTTTAATGATATTTGTTTTTGCCAGCAATTTTGAATGCAATTATTTTCTTTATTGTTTCTTGATTACAAATCAGAAATAACACGTGTGTTCTTGCAATCTTTGTCCTCTTATTGGCGATAAATATTCATTTGAAAAATTTTAATTTATTTATTTCAACTTTTATATTCTTAAATTTTGTTTATAATTTGTTTATTTTCTATATTTACACTTTTTTAATTTTCATTTATATTTTGTTTATTTTTTCATATTTAATATAACTAAATTTTTTTTATATTTATTTAATAAAATATAAACAAAGCCAAAAAAACCATAGATAAAAGTAATGGAAATAAGATAACTAATATTAGAATAATTTTTTAAGCAATAAAAAATTATTTATGCAACAAATTAATACTAGGTAGAAAGTAAAAAAAATATAAGTTTCGAAGTTTTTTTCTAATTTTCGAACACAAAAATATACAAAAAAATGAAATTGCAAAATACATTTTAAAACATCTTAGAAAATGACATTCTTAGCTGGCATATTTTTTTGAATAATTAAATAAACTTTTTAATTAAAAAATTATAAATAAAATTAATTCGAATCGAAAAATCAAAAAAATTGAATTAAATACTATAAATTGAAAGTTTGAATATTTAATAAAATAAATTTTTGAATTTAAAACTAAATTAATTTGAATTGAACATAAAAAACAAAATAATTTTAATTTAAAATTAAAGACTAAATACATTTGCATCAAAAAAATTAAAAACTAAATTAATTAAAATTTTTGAAGATAAAAATTCAAATTAAATAATGAAGAGTACTGAAAAATTATAAAATCAAAATTAAAGAACATACAAAGGAATAACATTTTTTCACATTTTTCTATACAAGAAATGGAATACCAATATATTTTATAAAAATTACGAAAAAAAATCCCTGTCATTTCTTTTGATATTTCATACATCAAGTTCACAATATTGAATTATTATAGTGCAACCAAGCGTATTATGACATTTATCAGTCTAGTCATAGAGGTCAATGGCTTCTTTATTGCGATGAAGTCACGTCATTAAAAAGAGGAGAAAAAAAAATTTCCCTGAATATCTCAATTTTCACTGAATATAATAAATCAGTTATCCAATACCAATTCATTAGACGAAAATATATTAGGAAATCTCCGGTTATATACATTTTAATTAATATCTGCCACTACACCATTCATGCCATTTTCGTATATGAGCGATTCCATGTCAAGTGATCAAGGTGGAGAAAAATTTTTCTCCAATCGTAGCAAAACTTGGGGCTTTTGTAGTACTCATAGATAGTAATTTTTCGTGAAAATATTTTTTTACCCAGTCCATTATTTTCCGAGGGGGAGGGGGTTAAATTTTTGTGTTTTTCAGTGCAATGCTTATTTCAATAATTTTTTACTCTTAAACAAATAAACATACAAATTTGACAAAGTACATTTTGGAAAGGTTTTTTCATGCTCTTTCGATTGGAAATAAGCATTTTGAAAAAAAAAAATTTTTTGACCCAAAAAAATCAAAATTAAAAATAAATTTCAATTTTTGGGGGAGAAAGGTACGATTTTTTTTTTTTTTTTTTTTTAAAACGAAAGCTGAGGTTTTTTCCTAAAAGGACATATAAATGATAAAGTGGGACTAGAATGTTTAAATATTGAAAAAAAGAATTTTCTCCAAAACGGAGCTAAAAACCGGGTTTTGAGCGCTCCGGCGAGTAGAAAACTCTTTTTTTCAATGTTTAAACATTCTAGTCCCACTTTACCATTTATATGTCCTTTTAGGAAAAAACCTCAGCTTTCGTTTAAAAAAAAAAAAAAAAAAAAAATCGTACCTTTCTCCCCCAAAAATTGAAATTTATTTTTAATTTTGATTTTTTTGGGTCAAAAAAATTTTTTTTTTCAAAATGCTTATTTCCAATCGAAAGAGCATGAAAAAACCTTTCCAAAATGTACTTTGTCAAATTTGTATGTTTATTTGTTTAAGAGTAAAAAATTATTGAAATAAACATTACACCAAAAGACCCCTTGATCACTTGACGTGGAATCGCTCATATATGTATTTCGAACTATCAACCGTAACCATCAAAATAGAGTAATGATTCACATTCATTTAGATATAATTAAATTACAATAAATAACAATTTTGCCTTTATAATTCAATTCCACATTTAATTTAATTAAATTTCAATAAAATAAATTATTTCAAATGTTCTCATTAAAATCCCATAAATAACAATTTTAATTTAATTTTTTCTAATTAAAATCCTATTTTTGTATTTATAATATTCAAGTAATCTTTCTGTTTATTCAAAAATTTATCAAACTTTTTTATACTATTTTCTTTCTTTCCTCGATTTTTATCTTTTCATTTGAAAGAGAATAAATTTTGTAAAATTTTCATTAACTGATATACAATGTTGTGAGTTTATTAGACATTGTTTTTAATATACGTAACGAACATAAGACTTCAAATGGTAAAAGAATATTATTATGCATCTCTTTTTTCCCCAAACAAAAAAAATTTGCAAATCAGTGGAATTACATATTAGGCGGGAGTTCATTAATTCACTTATTCCCTAATTATATTGAAGCAAATACAAATAAGCAAGTGATTAAAATACGATTATAATTAATTAACGAGCAGCCGAATAATGCATCTATTTTAATTAAAAAAAAAGGAGAAGAACAAAACAAAAGCAAGAGAAGGAGAATCTTTCGTTTGTCGTATCTGATAAGCGTGGAGCGTGTAATGAGATCCTAAACGTGCCAATTAAATATTTTAATTATAATCAGCGACGATTCGCTGTTTAATTGAGAAATTGCGATCAATAATAACATTTATTTCACTGATTTTTGTAGAAAATAAAAACCGAACCAATTAGTTAAATTATTCATAAACAAATAAGGTAGATAAATAAATAAATACGTAAAGTTGTTAATCAATAGGGAAGTAAACAAACAAATGAAAAAATTAGTCAGTAAACAAACAAATACAGAAATAAATATATTTATTTATCACTGAATGAGTAATAAATCAAATTCGTATTTATTTTTGATTTTATCATTATTTAACCACTTGATTCCAAATTATTAACTAAATAAATAATTTTTAAACCATTTTTCAACTGAAAATTATTGATAGCATGTGATTCTCGCTCCCGGGGAAATAATAAAGGACAATTAGAAAATTATTATCTCTCCTATTCTCGCGAGTCATTAATTTTATTGACCTCAATTTTTCTCAAATATTATATGGAAAAAAAAGAATTCTATCTCTTATTTTTCATGTTCTCGAGAGAAAACAAAAATGATTATTGAATCAATTTCATTCTTCTTGTTTCGCATCACTGCTTCTCTATACACCTTATAAATTGTATACTGTCAAGGAAATTTTTTTTTCTTCTCCTCCTTTTCCTCTTTTTCTTCCGCGCATCCGGAAATCACGCAGTCAAAAAAAATACTATATAATCACTATTTGGTGTATCAATTTTTCTTCAAATAAGAGTAATAAAATATTTCTCTGGAAATATTCTGGAAATATTTTCTAGATATTTTCTATATAAAATGTCACTTCAATCCACGCCCACACGCCCCTGGAAACAATATTCCTTTTTCTTTTTATTTGCTCTGAAAAGTCTTGACGCATTCCTGTTTTAAATCCAATCGTTGAGGAACAATGCAAGATTTATATTACATTTGAAAAGAAAAGAGGAGGAAAAAAAAATACTCAAATCCAATTTGCGGTTTTTTCCGAATTATTATATTAGAAGAAAATTATTATTTAGTTGTAAGCTCATTATATTTCAGTTACGATATTACGGCAGAGAGGTGAATCATATTCTTTGTTCTATTAGTCCAATTTAATTTCTATTTTTTTTATTATTTCTTTTTTAATTTTTATTATTATTATTTGCATTTAAATTTTATATTTACAACTTTTGATTCTCTACGTAATAAAATAAATGTTATTGATCGTAATTTATCAATAAAATAGCAATTATAATTAAAATATTCATTTGATACTGATAATGTTTATTACTATTATCATCATTCATATTATTGTACTTTAATAATAAATAATAGTACAATATTAGCTATTTTTTATTCAGAATTTTAATTATCGGAAAATTAAAATAATTACTATAAATTTATTCACGAGTAATATTTGTTTAAAGAGGAATAAATATTTGTGGAAATATTCAAACATTAAAACTTGTTGATAAGCATTTTCCCTCGCGAGGAAATTGTGCGATTATAAAATTGATATTAATAACAAGAGATAAAATATTTTATTAACGATATAATTATGTAGTTCATGGGAGATAACTTGCAATATAAATAAACATGACAATTTAAAAGAAAAATGAAAAAAAAAATTGTTACCTAATAGGTCCATTATTAATGGAAATTCATCTGTTTCTGTCATCTCTATGAAAGGAAGGTTATTTTTTTTGTTGTTTAAATATTAAAAGCGAGGATAATAAAAATAATAAAAATCACCTACCAAAAAAAAGGAATAAACGGAAAACATTAACAGAAAATAATAAACTAAATGATAAATCGCTCGTATGTGTGAATAAATAAAATGTATATAACAGAAAATAATAGTAATAGTGGGAAAAAATATAAAAGCAGAGAGGTATAAATCGAAAAATATGGTAGGAGAAAATGTGAATATAAAAATTTCAGAGAAAAAAGAGAAATTGAAAAAAATTAATTTAATAAAAAGTGATTGGAAAATTAATGAAAAATTAACAATTGGGTAAAAATAAATAGGGATAAAATTACGAAAAAGTAAAAAAATATAAATATAAATAAAAATAAAATTAAAAATAAAAAACGAAATCAAAATACGGAATAAAAATATCAACGTACAAAAAAAAATGCAGAATAAAAATACGAAATACAAATATAAATACAAAATAATAATACAAACAGACAAAAAAAATATAAAATACATAATAAATATACAAATAAAGATAAATAGGAAATAAAAAAAACTAAATAATAATACAAATACAAAAATAACAATAAGAAATGAAAAAAAACAAAATACAAAATACAGAAACAGTAAAATCAGAACAGTTTCTCTGATTCAAAAATTGCAAAGAAATAATTCAATGCTGGTGATAAAAAACGAAAATAATTCAAACAACCTGTCAATTAGTACCGAAAACGAAAAAAAAATTCCATCAGAAAAAAAGCACAATAAAAATTTGTCTCTATTTATCTTTTTTTCCCTTTTAGGAGAGCATCATTCGCACTCTGAATGGCAGAAGTGCCCATGGGAATGGAGATGTAAAAGAGGAACTTCGAAAGACCGCCGCCATCAATGAAGGACAAATCGATAGTCAAAAAATAAATAGATCAGTTCCAATTATTTCCAATTCAGTTAACACGAGCATTAAGGATGAATTTGAATCGAATTTAAAGACACGTAATGGCAATGATAGATGCATTGAAAACAAAGATGGAAAAAAGCGTTTAGAAGAAAATTCAGAATTCAAGAGTCGAGAATCATTGGATGATGATGATGACGATGAGAATGAGAATGAAAATGAAAATGAGAAGGAGGAGGAGCTCAGTTTAGATCTCGAGGAACCCTCGCAAGAAGTGATGGAGTATGCCAGACGGGAGCTGGGTGAAACCGAGGAGGTCAAGTGTCAAACACTTCAAGAGTTACGCGAAATGATATACGGTAATTTGAAATTTCACTCGTACTCTTTTAGAAAAAAGAAAAAAATCTGATGCAGTTTTTTAAAAAACCGCACTTAAAGATCTGCGTGAACAGAGGTGGATTTTTTTTTCTCTTTCTTCTTTTTTTTACTTTTACGAGAAATTAATTGCTTCACAAGAATACATTTTTTTCTGTTGTATAAAAAAGTTTTTTAAATTAATTGACAAAAATTTATCATCCGTCGGAAAAATTTGTGTTGTACTTGTTTTTTCTTTTAATTATTTTTTTAATTATTCTTTTCAACTTTTTTTTAATTTTTAATTCTCTTTTCAACTAATATTTTTCTTCGAAGCGCGTCACATTTTATACATATTTTTTTCTTATGATCAAAAGATCAAAATAAATGCTGAACGTTCAATAATTGAAGGAAATATTTTTATTAAAAATAATTTCATGAATAAATTTTTATTTTTGTTAAACTCATTGAAAATAATTATTAAGAATCAGAAGTCAATAATGCTTATTATACTCAAATCGAATAATTGTCATTGTGTTTTAATTAATTTGAATTATTACAAAGAGAAAAAAGAATTGTTTATATAGAATTAACAAATTTCGTTTGTTCTTGTTACAAAATTTTTTGTTATTTCTTGTAATTAGAATTTTGTTTACAAAACTTTTTTTAACACTAAAATTTTTTTAATTTATTATACGATTAATTTTTAACTAAACAAATGTCGAGTTAGAATATTTTTCATTTCAGTCTATTTGTTTCTAAAAATGTTGGTGCAGGAAAAATATTTTGTTTATTGAACGTTCAAAACTTTAGAAAAATAGTAATAATTATTAACTTATTCTTCTTTTTATTATTCATTTCTTAATTGAGTTTAATTATTTTTATAATTATTGCTGCTTAAAAAATTTTTTTTTAATTCTCTTGGCAATTATTAATTTTTATTTTTAATTTCAATTATTATTCAATTATAATGATTAAAATGATAAATAATTTATTTTTCATAATTATTTTTTATGTGCAAAACTCTGAATATTCAGGTAAAAAAAATATATTTTCATTTACATAAATTTTTCAAGTATTTTCGTAAAAATGCGACATTTCAGTGACTGTATATTGAATAAAATATATAATTAAATAGTAAATATAAAAAATAATAAATAAATTAACGAATAAAGAATTTTCCTAAAATTGTTGCCATAAATAAAAATTAAAAAAGTAAATAAGAGTGTTAGAAATCATTTTCCAAAACGTGACACTCTAATAATTAAAACCTTTAAAGCATCTTTTTTTTAATCACATATTATTTTTTTTATAAATTGGTTATCCTTTTTTCTTCCCCACTCATTATATTCTTAATTTTTTTTTCCTTTTTTCGATTATATAAAAATTATAATCAGTGGGATTGATATAATTTGTCTGTAAACGCGATAATTTTCTATTTCACAATATCAATAAATTCACGACTAGCTTAGATCGTGAATAAAAAAATAAATAGCATCTATTTGAGATTTATAAAACTATCGTAAATTTGCAACAAAGTAAATTCATGTAATTTGTTCCAATTAAGTAGCTAATTATAGTGAATTTAATTCCAGATACCAGTGACATTAAATACAATGTAATAGATTTTTTCTCACAACTGCAAATTCTTAAGCTAGCAATTTTTTTTTTGATTTTTTTTTCACTGACCCTACAAGACTTGACTTGACTTTCTAACTCTATTAGATACCTAATGAACTATTTTTAGAATTTTAAAAATCATGGAAGAGAATTATTTCTTAATTTTTAATTTATTTTAAATTCCTTAAATTATTTTTAGTAATTGACTTGCGTTTCTATTTATTTCTATTAAATTTTTTAGAATTTTTTAGAATTTCTATTCTACATTTAGATTTTTGATTATTTTTGAATTTTTTATTCGTTTAAAATTTTAATTTGTTTAATATTTTCAATTTGTTTATTTTAAGTTTTTTATTTATTTATTTTATGCTTTTCATTTATTTATTTTATGCTTTTCATGTATTTATTTTATGCTTTTTATTTATTTATTTGCAAAAATGTCACGCACATTGATGACAAATTTATTTGATTCAAATAACTGATTTCTTGTCTATTATCAAATAAATATTTATTTCAATTAAATTACTTTATTTAAGCTACATAAATTTTTTCTTAGTGCATTATTTTTATTAATTAGAATTTATGTAATTATTTAACATAGACAGGAAAAGAAATTTAGCATAAAGACAGAAATATTCTTTTGTAGCTTTAAAATTTTTTTGACAAAAATAAACTTTGGGGAAGAATTGAACCCTAGACTCCAAGTTTATTTTATAAACGTCTTAACGATTGCGGCTATAACTGACTTTATTTTTCATTTGAAATTCAAATTCATTTTATCCCTATTTATCACTCATTTTGTTTCACTTTTTTAATAATTTCATTTAAGTTTTTAATTTTTTTTTATTAATTTTTGTCTTTAATCACTTTTATTCTTATATTTTACATTTCCATTATTTTTATTTATTTTCCATTTTCATCTGTCTATTGTTTACTTGTCTCCATTGCAAAACAACTTTTTGTATTTTCATTTATCGTTATTTAAATCCATGTTCATTTAAGATATTAAATTTTTTTTTATCATAATTCACTAATAATTTGCTTCTTACATTTTTTTTTCACACAAACACTCAATTTGTTGAACCTTTTATTTTCTTATTTGTATCTATTAAAAATGTTTTTTTATTTGTTTTTCCAAGTGCAATTTACATAACTAGATAATTTCCAAGTTTATTCGCACTTCATTGGCAATGAGCAAAAGAAAATAATTTAATTACAATAAATTTTATTATATATTCCCAAAGATATCGTGTTAACTAATATAGTCAACTTTAGTCACAGAGATAAATTCCAGGGCATACAAAGTCATTCGAAAACCGGTATCACAACCGCAAATATCTAAAATGAAAATTAAAAAAATTTTTTTTTTATCGATCAAAGAAAAACACGTTTCTATTTAATCTGTACTTTATAGTATTTTAATATCTCTCTCTCTCTCTCTCGCTGTCTCTCTGTGTATATAAAATGAAGTATTAAATGTAAATCGACTTTTATCTCTTCAGCTTGATATTTAAATTCAATTGTTTCTACCGTATACTATCATTTACAACTCAACCTTTTCTTTTTATAAAGTCCAATAATAGGAGCAACAATATTCAGTCTATAGATTATTATTATGGAGAGAAAAAAAGTTGTATATTTATGCACCTGTCATTATAAAATAGAGTATACAATAAAATATGGGATGTCATTAAAATTAATTGTCGCACGCTAGGTGTTATTTAGTTTTCAGTCTTTCATTTATATAAATAATTAGACGCGCAGGAAATTCAATTTTCACGGCGCAGCTAAATAATTATTTCATGAAAAAGTTTCTTTTTATTAAAATTAAATTAAAAGAAGAATTTTATTTTAATAATACTATTTTAAGAAATTATGGTAAATTATAATTACTCGACTAAAATATTTATTAATTAAAGAAAAATGCGATTATTAAATCATTATGGAGAATTTAATAATTATATTTAATTATGAAGAAATTAAATACAAAAATAAGCTCCGAGCAATTTTTAATTATCATCTATTATGCATAATTTTTATTTTTGTTAATTAATAATTATATTAATTTTTGTTATCAATATTTTATTATTTATTATTTATTATTATTATTATTATTATTATTATTATTATTATTATAAATAAACATAAAGACTAATAATTATTAACTTTTAATTGATATTAATTTTTACAACTGTAATATTGTAAATACTAGTTGTAGTTAATAATTACTATTTTTATTAATATAAAATAGCAACTATTTTTGCTGAAACTACAAAATGAAAGAAAACTGTAAATGTTTCAAAATTATTTCTCGCTAATTATTAAAAGCACTATAACTTATAGAGTCAATTAATGCTTATTGAAAAATATTGAATCGAAAAAAAGAAGTAAAATTCTATAACCAACCACCCCGTTTCCTTTTACTTTGAAATTTATTCTGATATACAATGTTGCACATTTTTTCATAATAAAATTGTGATAAATTTTCTCACATAAGAAAATGGCGTGTCTTATCTTAAATGAGAGAGGCGGGAGGGAGGGAGGAAAAAAGGATCAGTTTTGCAATGTGGAGCATGCTAATAAGGCAAATTGCGTAAATCTATTTAGAAGGCAAATTCTTCTATTTACACGACTATTAATAATGATTATACTTTTTATATTTTTTTTTATTTGACCCTAGAAAGGGGAGAATGTTCACCACAACGAATGGATGATGCATTTCTCATCAGATTTTTACGAGCACGTAATTTTAATATACATCGAGCACATCGTTTGGTAAGTATCTAAAAAATGCAATTCATTTTCAAAAAAAAAATTTTTTCCGTTATAAAAAATATTGGTTTTTTTATCAAAATAAAAACAAATGTTTAATTGAATATTTTTTTGAATTAAAAATATCTGTTTAGATAATTTATTTTTCCAAATACAGATTATTAATTAAAGACTGTTTTTTTAATATGCTATCAGTTTTTTATATTCCAAAATAAATATTTAATTGAATTCTTTTTTTCATAATTAAAACTGTCAGATATTTTATTTTCCAAATAACAAATATTTAGTGGAATTTTTTTTCAAGTTAAAATTTCTTTTTTTCCTGTCAGCTTTTTAATTTTGCGAATAAAATATTTCATTAAATTGTTCTTTTAAACAGAAATTTTGTTTGGCGGGTTTTCTTTTTTCCACAATCATTAATTAATTAATTTTTTTCCAAAATAAAATTTTCTGTTTTCGATCATCGAAACCGTCGGATTTAAAAAAAAATTTATATTTTATTTAATTTTTCTTCAAGTAGAAAATCTGTTTTGATTGTCAGATTTTTTCTAAGTTTCCTAAAAGGTTTTTCCAGATTGAAAATTTTTCCTCAATTTTTTATATTTTCCAAAAAAAATATTTTATTAATTTCTTTTTCAAAAGCAAATTTTCTTTTAGAATAATTTAAATTCTTTACTTTTTTGGTTAACATACAAATTGTTTACTAAAAATATTTTTAGTATTTTTAAGTAAAAATAGTATACAAATATGTTAAGAAAAATATTTTCATTATTTATTTAGTAAACCTTCCAATTTGTTACTAAAAATATGTTTAGTATTTTTTTAGTAAACATACAAATTTGTTACTAAAAATACAAATTTGAGACTATTTTTTTAGTAAAGATACAAATTTGTTGCTAAAAATAATTTTATAGTATATTTTGATGGAAATGTTAATATTTTTTACTGAAAACATTTTTAGTATTTTTTAGTAAAAATATAAATTTGTTGCTAAAAACATTTGTAGTATTTTTTTGGAAAAAAATAAATATTTGTTACTAAATGTATTTTTAGTATTTTTTTAGTGAAAATAACTAGTTCTTGCTAAAAATATTTTTACTGCTACAATTTTACACAAAAAGTAAATATTTTTGACTAAAAATCTATTAAGTTTTTTATTAAAATACAAATTTATTACTTAAAAATATGTTTCCTTTCTTCCACAACCTTTAATTAATTAATTTTTTTCCAAAATAAAATTTTCTGTTATTTAATTTTTATTTTATTTTAATTAATTTATTTATTAATAATTTTGATTTTGATCATCAAAACTTTCGGATTTTTTATTTTCCCAAAAAATATTTAATTTAATTTTTCTTCAAGTAGAAAATCTGTTTTTGTTGTCTGCTTTTTGTAATTTTCCAAAATGTTTTTCCAAATTGAAAATTTTTCGTAAGTTTTTTTCATATTTTTAAAAATAAATATTTAATTAATTTCTTTTTTAAAAGCAAATTTTTTTTATTTTAATTAAAATTTGCAGTATTTCTTATTTCGTAAAAAAACAAATTTTTTTTAAAAAAGAAGAATTTTTTTCTATTTTTAATTAAAATGAGAGGTTTTTTCTACTATCCAAAAGAAATATTAAATTGAATTTGTCGCGTGGTGGACCAAAACGATAAATAACTGATCGTCAGATCATTTCTTGTCTCCGTTGAGTTTACACAATCGTGCCAAGGTGAACCAATCACTCTTTCGAATGCGCAATCAGTACGGTACATTATACATATAGTTGTTAATCTTATTTTTCTATATACATTGATTTATTTCTCGAATTGGAAAAAATTTTCCCTTTGCTAGTTCACTGACGGTAGGGGAAATATTTTTTTTTTCCTGTAAACGATATTTTACCCCATGTTTTTTTTGTCATCCTCGTAGTTTATTTTTTCTAATTTAATAAAATTTTTTCAGTCTTTTTCTCCTTATCTTTCGTCTTGTTATTCTTTTTTTCCATTTATTTTTCATGTCTATTTTATTTATTTTCAATTCATTTTTTTATTTATTTTTATTTAAAAAAATTTTTGTTTAATTTATTTTTTTAAAGAAAAATTTTGATCCTATGGATAAGAAATGGAGTATCAACAATGGAGAAGTGAAGTGAAATTTATATATAGTTTTAATTTTAATGGAGAGATGGGTAATTAAGGGGTGATTATAATAGAAGTTGTCGCTTATTAATTGTTCTATTCAATGCAGTAAACAAAACGCCTTGCCGGAGGCAATCCATTCTACTTCTGTGTTCACCGGATTATTTCGTTGTGAATACGCGGAATTCAATTGCTGAAGTACTTTTGAATCTAGATCTCTCTTAATTTTCCTTTGTTTTCCATATATATATATATATATATATATATGAAGGCAATTTTACTATACTGTCTCCTTCTCTTGTTCGTTTCTTTTTCTGTTTTTTTCTCAAAATGGAAAATTTCTTTTTTACCTCCTAGTCAATAAACGGAAGTAATTATATATTTACTATTATATACCTAATAATTTATTATAAATAATAATAATAATAATAATAATTGATAATATTATTATATTATATATTAATTATTATTATTTTTATAAATAATAATTATTTATTATAATAATATTATTATTATTACTATATTTTTAATACTTTTTGACAATTATTAAAAAATACGTATTATTTATTAGTCTTTTAATTAATTTTTATTCATTTCTTTAATTAGTAATAATTCTGAATTTCTATTCATAATTCTTCTTTTATTTCTAAAATTATTATTTTATATTTTAGAAATATAAATATTTTTCTATATTTTTCATTTTAAATATTAATATTTTTCTATATTTTTATAGTACCTATTATAATTTTATCACAATAATGATAATCATAAGAGTTTGTTCATAAACCACGCCCGGCTGAAAAAGTTCTATAGAATTTCACTAGAATGATTCTATAGTATTTCTACATAAATACTATTAAATTTTAGTGATTTTTAGTTAGAAAAACTTTAAATTTGTGAAATAATATTTTTCAACAAATTTTAGGCCAAAATAATTGTTTATATCCTTTAAATATATAAAATTCATTGAACTTCGTAACCATACATATAACTATAATGTTAAAAAAATTATTTTACGAAATTTATATTCCTTCTAATTAAAAACCACTAAAATTTAGTAGAATTCACGTAGAAATTCTATAGAATCATTTTATTGAAATTCTATAGAATTTTCTCTAGAATTTATATAGAATGATTCTAGTCAAATTCTATAGAACTTTTTCAGCTGGGCGTAGTCTCCATAGGAAGGGGTTAAAATTTCCAAAAAAAGGAATTAATTATTCCACTTTTAATTAATTATTTAATTATTGAACTATCCTTAATAATAATAAAAATAATGAATATAAACTTTTTTAAATTATAAATTTCAGGTAGTGAATTACTATAATTTTAAAGAGGAACATCATACGATACACAAAAATGTAAATCCATTGGAAATGAGGCATATTGGCGACGATGATGTGATGACTGTACCAGCGTATAGAACACAATGTGGAAGAAGAATGATGATATATAGGATAGGCAATTGGGATCCTAGAAAATATTCAGTGGAGGAATTGTTCAAGGCAACTGTAATTGTCCTTGAATTGGGAATTCTCGAACCGAGAGCTCAAGTTCTCGGCGGTGTCGTTATCTTCGATTTGGAAGGAATTACAATGGCACACGCTTGGACAATTACTCCTCAGGTTTGGAACATTTTTCTCAAATTTCATCTTTTCTCTAAAATAAGTTTTAAAAAAACACTATTTCGTGGCTGAATGTATTTTTAGAGCTTTAACGAAAATGTAATTATCTCTCACTGAAATAATATTTGTAGAATTTTTTTTGATTAAAAAAAAAAATTTGTTACTAAATGTATTTATAATATTTTTTTTAGTAAAAATAAATATTTTTTACTAAAAATATTTTTATTATTTCTTTAGTGAAGAAACAAATTTGTTACTAAAAAAATATTTGTAGTTGTTTTATGGAAAAATATAAATATTTGTTACTAAATGTATTTTTAGTATTTTTTAGTAAAAATAACTAGTTTTTACTAAACATTTTTTTACTCCTAGTATTTTACACAAAAAGAAAATATTTTTTACTAAAAATCTATTTAGTTTTTTCGTAAAAATATGATCCTCAAGTTTTGAACGTTCAGAACTTTAGAATCTTGTCAAAATACAAATTTGTTACTAAAATACCTACTTTTAGTATTTTTTTAGTAAAAAAAATTTTCTTACTGAAATATGTTTAGTATTATTTAGTAAAAAATAATATGTTAAAAAAAATATTTTCATTATTTATTTAGGAAGCCTTCCAATTTGTTACTAAAAATATATTTATTATTTTTTTAGTAAACATACAAATTTGTTGCTAAAAATATTTGTAGTGTGTTTATGGAAAAAAATATATATTTTTGTTACTAAATGTATTTTTAGTATGTTTTTAGTTAAAATAACTAGTTTTTACTACAAATCTTTTTACTCCTAGAATTTTACACAAAAAGTAAATACTTTTTACTAAAAATCTATTTAATTTTATTTAGTAAAATTTCAAATCTTTGTTACTAAAAATATGTTTAGTATTTTTTTAATAAAAATACAAATTTGTTACGAAAAATATTTTTATTATTTAATTAGTAAATCTTCCAAGTTGTTTCGAAAAATATTCTTAGTATTTTTTTAGTAAAAATGCAAATTTGTTACTAAATGTACTTTCAGTATTTTTTAGTGAAGAATACAAATTTGTTACTGAAAATATTTTTATAGTATATTTTGCTACAAATGTAAATATTTCTTACTAAAAACATTTTTAGTATTTTTTAGTAAAAATAAAGAAATCTTTACTACAAATATTTTTATAGTTTTTTACAGGTAGTGTAAACATTTCTTACTAAAAACACTTTAAGCATATTTAGTAACTTAAAAATTTTTCTTTTACTGAAAATATTTTCAATATTTTTAGAAACAAGTAGTAATCCTAAGTAGAAAAAGAACAACTCTAGTAAGACCACATTATTTTCTCAATAGCAAAAAAATATTTATTTCATGAGAAAAAACTTATTTCTTGGAAAGGATGATTAAATATTCACTCTTCTCACAAAAGTACATGTCCCTATGAAAAATAAGTGAAAAAAGATTCCTTTACTCAGACAAAATTATCAATTTTAAGGCAATGACAGATTAAATTAAAAGTTTAAATTGTTTTGACAATTTTTTGTTTTCTTAAATGACAATAAGGAAAATTGTTTCCTGTTCAGATGATTTATTACTTTTTTTGTTTTGCACTGCCTAGTAGAGAAAGACCATTTCAGTCAGGCAAAATGTTTTCTTTGAGAAAATTGTTCTGACAGAGTCTTGTTTAAAATGATAAAATGGAAAAATGTTTCTCTGTTGATATATAATACTCTGTCTCTATTATTAAGTAGAAAAAGATTGCTTTAGACAGAGGAAATTATTTTTTTTTAAATAGAAACATTCACAGAAATTGTTCGGGGAATATTTATTATTTAAGAGAGTATAAAAAAATTATTATTTTGCAAATATTTTTTTTGTGTTAATGAGTAGAAAGGGTAAGTTTTAGTCAGACAAACTAGCTGCAATATTTTAGAGCAAAAATCGTAAATCGTAGAAAAACAGTGATTAAATGACTTTAATCGATTAATATACACTGAAAGAGTTTTTTATATTTCAAGGGAAAAAAACGTTCCCAGTCATACATTTTTTTTAAATTGAAGTAAAATAAAAAATCTTTTAACACTACTTTGATAAATACTGTATTATCTTTAGTATTATTAATTTTTAACAATTTTAAGTAGCAAAAGACACTTGCAGTATGTAAGGCGTAAATTATTTTATTTTTAATAGTTAAGGTAAATTAAAAGAAAAATATTTTTGAACAGTCAGAAAAATGTTTTTGCATTACTATTGCAAGAAAAATAAAAATAAATGAATTCAAGTATTTACAGAATTATTAAGTAAAAAAATCCCGTCAAGTCAGGCATAAATATTTTTCAATTTTAGAGTGTAGAAGAATTTTTACAGTGAGAGAAATATTAATAAAAACAATTGTAAAAAGTTAATAAATTAAATAAATTAATTAATGTAGAATATTTTTAAGTAGAGTAGGTTTTGTCTAGTCAGACGTAACGGCCCCCCTAAGAGAGGGCCGTTAACTTGAATGACTTTGAAATACTTTCTGAATCTGCGTCTGTAAAATGTTTTTATATTATAGAGAATTAATAATAATATAAAAATAATAATAATTAATAATAATAATAATTATTATTATTATTCAATAAATAAATATCGATTAATTTGTTTCAAAAATTTATTGTTTTCAGATTGCCAGCATGGTTATTGCCCTAATGGTAACATCATTTCCAATGAAAACACACGCAATTCACATATTAAATCAATCATGGGTGTTCGATGCAATTTTCGCCGTTTTTAAACCACTTCTCGATTCAAGAATGCAGGATAAAATTTATTTTCATGGTCATGACATGAGTAGCCTTCATCAACATGTTGCACCGGGAAATCTGCCAAAAAAATACGGTGGCACACAGGAGGAACTTCCCTATTATAAATGGATCGATTCACTCAGCAAAAAGCCCATTGTTGTCAAGGAAATGCATCAAGTTGGTTATATAATTCCCGAAGAAATTCTCAAAACAATACAGGATTTATAAACAGAATAAAAGAAGAAAGAAAACATTCTTTCTTTCTTTACGTTTATAAAAAATGAATTTTTTTTTTTAAACAAAAATCTCTGTTATTTTTTTTTTAATGTAAAAATTCACATGGACCAGGGTTTTATACAGGGATAATAGATGTCATTAATTATGAAATTTAATTACATTAGGAGGAATCGTAAAAAAAATAATATATGACAATTTTGCCCTCTTCATTACTTAGAAAGGAAAATCCTAGCTTATTTTTTTCCGGATTACTCATTTATTAGGTCATTAAAATCGTCTACTATTATTATCATCAACTTCTGTTATTCTTTCCATTTTATTAAATTCATTTTTGTAAAAGTTCAATTTCTCCAGTTCTTGTAAAATAGAGAATAATATTTAATTCCGTTCTGTAATATTTTTTTTTATATTAAAAAACAATTTTAAAAAATCTTTTTTTTAAATCACAATGTCTTTCATGTTCGTTTTTTATATAAATGAAATAAAAAAATATATAAAATGTAAGAATTATATTTTGAAATAAAATGTAAAAAAAATGATAAATGGATTTGTTTTTTTTTTCGTTGGAAAAACAGAAATTTTTGTGGTTTTATCGAAAGTGGAAAATTTACGGCTTTTATATGGATCGTTTAGTTTTTCAGCTATGAAATTATATAATCTTTTCTGGACGAATACCAAGAGTTTTTAAAAGCAAGTTCTCATGAGGAGAATATGAGAATGCTTTAAAATTCTTCATTTTCTGGAAGATTTTCAATGCTACTAAAATTTTTGTCCCAAATGGATTCTGGTTACATAAGTAAAAAGATTATCATATTTTTTTCTTTTTTTTTCCTGCAAACTAGAGGGAATATTTTCGTATCATTATTCACCACCATTAAAATATATTCTCCACAAGAAAAAGTAAACAATTCAGAAGATGGAAAATTGATACAATTTTTTTTGTTGATACTTTTTCTATTTCAATTTTACGGTGGTTGGAAAATTATTTCAAAAATTTTTATGTAATTTTAATAAAAGTTGTTTAAATAATATTAAACAGCATTAATCATTATTGTGTTATTTTATATTTTAATTTCTTTTTTAAATTTTTTAAATAAATTTTACGTGAATTCTTGTTAAAAAAAAATTCCGTTTTTAAAATTCCTTTATTTCTTCAAATACGAAATTTCTGTTGACATTCTTTATGTTAACATTCTTAATGTTTTATTGATTAGAAAATTCGTTCCTAAATTCCTACATAATTTTATTAAAAATGGTTTTAAATAATATTATTATAATACTGTTCTTTTGAATTTTTAAAAAATAATTGTTAAAGCTTTTTTTCCAAAAACGAACTCTGTTTCTAAAGTATGATATATTCCTTTATTTTTTTTTAATATAAAATTTTTGTTACAACTTTCTATTAACTTTTCTATTGCTTAAAACATTAATTCCTAAATTTTTAAATTTATGAAAATGGTTTTAAATAATATTGAATATTTTTAACTACTATTTTTATTTTATAGATATTAAATATATTTTTATTTTATTGATAGATTCTTTCACCTTTAATACTATTTTTATTATTAAATAAAAATTTTTGTTTCAATTATTCGATGACTTTTTCTAAAAATAAATTTCGTTTCAAACATATTCAAAATTCTACTTATTTCTTAAAACACAGAATTTTTGTTAAGAGTTCTCTGTTAATTTTACAGTGTTTACAAAATTAATTCAAAATTGCTTTTAGAATTGTAAGAAAAGTGATTTTGAAAATTAAGGATAGAATAACCACTATTATTATTTTTAAGTTTTTCTAATAATTATTATATAACTTTTTAATCTTATAAATTAAATGCACTTTTAAAATATTCAAAAGTTTCATTTTTCTTATTTTGCAAATTTTCTATTTACAATTTTCCATTAACTTTCAATTGGCTACAAGGTAATTAAAAAATTTTGATATAATTTTAAGAAAACTGTTTTTAAATAAAAAAAACCCGTATTTTTAAAATTTTTTAATATTCATTTTTCACTTTTGAATAAATGAATTATTATTATACAACTTTCTGTAATAAAATAAATTCTAGTTTGAAAATATTCAAAAGTTTCTTTTTCTCTCAAAATGAAAAATTTCTATTGGCATTTTTCTATTAACTTTCAATTCCGGTTACAAGTTAATTAAAAACTTTTAATATAATTTTATTAAAAAGAACTTTAGTTTTTAAAAAAATGCCTTTGAAAAACAACTAAACTAAAAATTTATTAATTCAGTTAATTACAAAAGCTTCAAATTGGAATGTTTCAAATTCCAATGCTTTAATATTTCAAGTTTTTTTGTATATAAAAATTAATTTAGCGAACACAGCTCTGAAAATGTAATAAAAAAAATTTTTTCTAATAAAAATAATCCATGAAAGTGAAATTATTCGTTAAACAAATAATTTTTTTAAACAAAAAGTTGCAAGAAATCAAAATAATGAAAATTTATATAAAAATAAAAATATAGTGAGAATTTGTAAAAAAGGTGCTCAAAATGAAAAGTCTGAGGGCGAAATGAAGCTTCAGGAAGAGAAACGAATGTAGTTGTATAACTCCAAGGGTGCGCCAGAGAGGTTTGCAGTATGGATTCGGGTGAATTAAATTGTCTGAGAGCTCACTGGAGTTTAAGTATGTAGGAGTGTATGTTTGAAGGAGATGAATTACATCGCAGGGGAAATGTGTTACAAAAAAGAGGGTAAAAAAATATAACAAACCACAATTTTCGTATATGGAAATTACATAACACGAATTACAAAAATTTTTAAGCATTACTTGATCACTTATTTTCTGCCTTTTCATTTTAACTATTTATTTAATATTAAAATTTATTTTTTGAATTTATTTTTTGAATTTATTTTTTAATAATAATAATAATAATAATAACAATATCAATAATAATAATTATTATTATTGTCAAATTAATTTTACGAGGAATTAGAATTAAAAAAAAATTAATTAATTTAATTAATAAAAAAAATTTAGAAAAAGCCTTGTAAAATTAATTTGACAAAATATTTAATAAATGGACGTAAAATTATTTAAACAATAATTATGATTATTATAACTAATAATTTTTGTTCTACAAAATTTAAAACTAGAATAAATAAAAATTAATTATCATTTTAAACTATTTATTCTAATTTCCAGTCAATTTTGTTAATTAAAAAAAACTTAAAAACAAATAAAAAAAACTCAAAGAAAAAAATTTTTCAAAAATATTGTTTTCGTGGGAAAAAGGAATTATTTTTCAAAAAAAATTGTATCTTTATGTAAGAAAAAAGAGTGAGATAAATAAGGCAAAAAGAGAGAAATTTTTCATTAGAAAAAGAAATGTTCAACAAGACAGGATCCTCTCTTGTGAAGTAAAAAGATAAGACAAATAGAACTGAAAACGAGAAAAGAATAGAGTGAGGGTGAGAATTTGTGGATCCATAGCGAAAAGTCCAAGAGAGGAAAATAATAATACGATCATCCTACACTTATTTATTTAAACTTGAAGCTCTTTATTTGCAATTTTATTATGAGAAAAAATATACCAAGAAATATTCGTTTTTTTATTTTGCATATTTCATCCGATATTTTTATTCATTGAAATAAATTTCTTTCTATCGGTTTTTCTTGGAAAAAGAAAAAATATATTTTTTCAATGCATTAAAAAAATGTTTAAAATTAATAAATCATTTTCTTCTGGCAAAATTATTTTATTTACAGTTTAAAAATAGTTTTAAAATAATTTTGTTTTTCTTCTTTTTCTATTAGTATTGTAAATAATAAATAATAATAAATAACAATAATTATTATTGCTATTGTTTTATTTCTTTGCTTATTTTATTTTTTTCGCATTACTTTACAAGATTTTTTTATTATCTTGTTTATTTTTTATTTTTTATAAATTTACATTTAATATTTTATGTATATATCTTTTTTTTATATAAAATACTTGGTGCTGTTTCTCGAGAGTAGAGAGTATTCTCCGAGGGAGTCTCTCAAGAAAATGAAATTTATTGTGCAAAGGAGTGGCGAGTACTTAAAAGAATGTTTTCTTCAATCGACAATCCATCAGTTTTTCTTGATCGTTGTAAGAAAAAAAAATGAAGACAACTCCCGCAAAAGCAATATCACTTTCAAAAGTAATATAAAAAGTTAAATTTATTTCGAGGCGGATAAATTATTTTGAAATTTTTTTTTTTTTCTAAACCAACAATTCCTCAATCTCTTATGTATACTTTAAGGGATAACTAAGAAAAATCCGACCCTCGCAGATGTATATAATGTACAATTTCAATCAATCATACCAATCGATTTCGAAATAACTTTTCAGCCAAGACGAATCAATTTTAAGGTCCTAAAAGTTTTCCTCCAATTTCTTGCCTGCTCTAACTTCTCGGCGTCAGTAAAAAAGAAATCGTTCAATATATGAGGAGTCGAAAATTTTATAAACCATCTACTATGTGAAAAGTTAATCGATTTGAAGATTTATTTGTTATTTTTTTTATAATGGAACGAATAATTTTGTTAATGGGAACAAGGTGTCAATTACTAGACCATTTTAACTATAATATTTTTATTTATATATTATTTTATAAATTTATATTTATATTTTTGTTATATCTTATTTTATAAACTTATATTTTTGTTATATATTATTTTATAAAAACATAAAAATATTATAATATAATTAGAAACGCACAAGATTTCTTTTCCTCAAACTGAAAATAAATTTTTTAAAAGTTAAATTACCCTTTATTCGTGGAATAGAAAACAATTGCATTTAATACGAAAAGTTATTTATGGGGACAAAAGTCTTTTCTTGAAATATACTTGAAATTGTTCTCCACGATTAGAAATGTCAATTTCCTGTAATAATAAGTAGAAAAAGACTGTTTCAGTCAGACTTGATTCGTATTCAAAGAACATAGTTCGCGCGAAACATAAATTAAATTTGAGGCCAAAGAGAAATATTTCTTAAAAATAATTTAATTGGACAATCAAACTTTGCCAAAAATAGTAATTTTTGCATTTTAAGTAGAAATGGCTATTTCGATCAGACGGATTCTATTTCAAGAGGTAAAGTCTTCTTCAGTCAGACTACTTATTTATTAAAATAAAAATAATTTAACCATTTAAACATTTGTAAATTGTGAATAGAATTGTAGGTAGCAAAGTCTGTTCTAAGCAAACAGAGTTATTTTTATCATTTTATATTCCCAATATACTATTTTCTTTGGCCTGACTAAAAATATGTTTTTCCACTTAAATGTCAGTAAGAAGTAAAGCTTCAGCAGAAATATTTACAAATTTCACTATAATAGCTAAATATTTTGTTGTTTTCCGTTCAAACTTTTGCTATTCGAGAGAACCATATCTCTGTTCTTGGTATTTTTTAAAACACAGCCATAATAATATTTGTCATAGAACTATTTTAACATTTCTATATTTGAATAAATTCGATAATAACTATTGTCTTAAACCAACATTTCCATATTGAAAAAATTTATTCTACTTTTTGTTGACAAATTAAACAAATTAAACAAATAAAACAAAACAGGAATATAATAAATTACCAATTGAAATAAGAAATGACTATTCACACCTTATTTTAAAATATATTAAAATTTTTTCCGATTTCTGCAAAAATGTTTCCAATATTTCAAAATATAAAATACGAAGTGGAAAACACAAATTTGAAAATACAAAAAATAAAATTTAAAGTAGAACATAAAAACACCAAAAATTTAAAGTAGAAAATATAGAATGGAAATAATAGAAAAAACAAAATCGACAACACAAAAAACAACTGTTTACACTAGTTGTCTGAAAACTGTATTAAATTGTCTGACTAAAATCAATCTTCTCTAGTTAATACTCCAAATATTTTAACTTAGTAAAACAGTATAATTAATTCCTCTAATGATTTCCTGATAGAATTACCGACCCTTCTCCCCTCTTTCTCTCACCCTCTTCTTCACAAATCACCTCCTCCTATACATTGGACGTATATGGATGATTCCTCTGAAAGTGACATTTTAGATGTCTTGATTAATTTTACAAAATCTACTCTTTAATAATTGTTATAAATTTCGATAGTGGAAATTTAACACTTATTTTTCATTTTAAAAAGAAAATTAAATAATTTTATTCAACTGAATTTTTGTAATAACTAAATTACTTTTATATCCGAAGACATTTCAACATGGCTCCAATAAGATTTCTATTAAAAAACTAAATTTTTTACGGTTTTTTCCAAACTCTCAAAAATTTTTTACAAATAGTGTCAGAAAGTACAATGCTTTTTCTATCATTATGTGCATTTTAAACATTTATAGATCTCACTTTTATTTTTGATAAAAATTTTTAAACTTTGTCTTCAGTTTTAGGTTGAAAATAACTTCACAATGATTACTGATATTTTCTACATTAAAAATATCTTAAACAAAATTTTAATGCACATTAAAATAAAGCTGAGAATCTGACGTTAAATTTTCTATATTTTATCTATAAAAAGGAGAAAAAATCGAAATTTACATTTTGCTCCGAGTAAAAATTCATTTCATCTCCGAAGCCTTTATTTTTAAAAAATAAATAAATTTAGAAGTAAGTTTAACAGAATATTTCGATGGTAATATAAAATGAGGGTGTGAGGTTTGTATATTTTACTTAAAAAACATATCTTAATTGTGCCCTAATGTAAATAAATGTGAAAAAAAATTAGTTTTCATTTCCGAAGCCTTTATCTTGAAATATGCGAGTTTTTCTTTTGTTTTTATTATTTATCTGCATTGCTTTGAAAAAATTAACCTAAATTACCATTAAATCAAATAGATTAAATAAATTTATATTTTACTCGAAATGAATATATTTGGTATTAAAATATGCAAATTACACTGAGAAAAAAATTTATTTGATTCAAATAACCGATTATTTGACTATTATCAAATAAATATTTACTTGAATCAAATAATTTTTATTTGAATCAATTAAATAGTATTTGCTTCAAATACTGAAACATTTGATTCAAATACAATCAAATAAATTTTTTTTTCAGTGTATAAATTTTTAAGAGGTGTAATTTTATTTTCCATTTCGTGAATGATATTAGCGTGGATTTTTAATTAAAAAAACCCGCGAATTAAATAAAAACCCGCTGACAAATTATTTCTTTTTTGTTATAATTTTAGTGATCATTTCATTCGTTTTCGTAAATCTCGTTGTGGTCATTTCATGAACACTTTGCTTCTTCATAAAGATTTTAACAACAATGAAGTATAAATTTTAAACAATTAATATCAATTGTTGTAACATTTTTTTATTTTTTTATTTAATACTTCCACATAAACAAAATTTCCTTCACAATTTCTGTTTTTTAAAATATCAATAACTTCTTTATTTCTAATCGAATTAGCTTTAAAAATAGGTCAATCGAAAGGTTTTTTAATGCTCTACAAGTTAGTAGCTATAGTTTCAGAGTTATTTCTACATTTTTTAACAAAATTTTCGAAAAAGTCTTATTTTCCAAAATTTTTGATTTTTAAAAGTTTAATATCTCCGGTGAATATGAACGAAAAATGTTCATTCTGGGCTCAAAAGATGAGTCTAAAAAAAGCTCTAAAAAATTAGAGAAAAACATTTATAGGTGTCCTAACATTTTTTTAAAGTTATGGACAAAAAACGTTTTTTTGAAAAATAAAAAATATATAGTTAAACTTTTTTAATCTACCTCAAAGTACTCTCATTTTATATTCGCAGGTGAGACTTACAATTTTTAAAAAATTTAGTTCAAAAGCTCTTTATAATTTGGCTCTTTTTAATCCAAATATATAGAAAATATCTATTGCTATAATTCGAAAGTATTATTTGTTTGAATAATTATATTTAATTCATACATATTTTCTATTTCGATTTAAACAAAAAATATGTTTAAAAATTTTATGTTTAATTCAAACTTAGAAGTTGATTGTAAATAATTTAAAATCAACAACATGTTTAAAAACCGCTGCCAAGTTATATATTTTTGTTATAATTTTGGTGATCATTTCATGAACACTTTGCTTCCTCATAGAAATGTTAATAATAATAAAATATAAATTTTGAACAATTATTCTCAATTGCTGTAATAATTTTTTCTCTTTATTTAATTAAAAATTCAAGTTCCACATTAAAAAATTTTTTTTTTTAAAGTTTCCATCACAATTTATGTTTTTTAAAATGTAAATAACTTCTTTATTTCTAATCGAATTAGCTTCAAAAATAGGTCAATCGAAGCGTTTTTTAATGCTCTACAAGATGATAATGATAGTTTTAAAGTTATTTCAACATTTTTCAACAAAATATTCAAAAAAGTCTTATTTTCTAAAATTTTTGATTTTTAAAAGTTTAATATCTCCGGTGAATATGAACGAAAAATGTTCATTCTGGGCTCAAAAGATGAGTCTAAAAAAGCTCTAAAAAATTAGAGAAAAACATTTATAGGTGTCCTAACATTTTTTTAAAGTTATGGACAAAAAACGTTTTTTTGAAAAAAAAATAAAAAATATATAGTTAAACTTTATTAATCTGTTTCAAAGTACTTTCATTTTATGTCCGCAGATGAGACCTACAATTTAAAAAAAATTCAGTCCAAAAGCTCTTCATAGTTTGGAGATATTTATGAAAATGTGATGTTTACACACACACACACACATACGGAATGACATTTTGTAAAAATGTCATTTTTGAACTCCTGAGGTCAAATAACATAAAGATATGTCAAAAAATCGAAGTCGAAAAATTTTGGTATTACAATACTTCCTCAGTACGAGGAAGCAATATATGAATAAAATGTATGAATAATATTATTCATACAATACAAAATAGCACTGAGAAAACGATTTATTTGATTTAAACATATTTTGTTTAAATCAAACTTAAAATATCTTTGCTATACAGTCAAACAAATTTAATTTTAATTCAAACATATTTTTTTATTCATTTATAGAAATAATATATTTAATTCAAACATAATTTATAGTTGATTTTAAATTATTTATTATCAACTTTTAAGTTTGAATCAAACATAACATTTTTAAACGTATTTTTTGTTTAAACTAAAATAGAGAATATGTTTGAATTAAACATAATTATTGAAACAAAAATTATTTTTGAATCAAAGCAGTAAATATTTTCTATTTATTGGAATTAAGCTTACAAACTAATTTCAATGAAACAAAATCACTTAAAATTATTTTTTTTACTTGAAATGAGTATAATGTTTTCTCAGTGTGAATACATATTATTTTTTTAAATGAACCAAAAAATATGTTTCAATTAAACTTAAATATTGTTAACTGTATAGCTAAGATATTTTAAGTTTGATTTAAACAAAATATATATTTGAATCAAATAAATCGTTTTCTCAGTGTACAATACTTCCTCTTTATGAGAAAGCAATTAATCTAATGGAGCAACAATAATCTTCTTCAAAGGAGGAAAACTTTAATATTTTTAAAAATTAATTTTGCCCAACCTAAATATCTTACTCTTGATTATGAAATTTGGTAGTTTTAATAGAAAAAACCATAAAAAAAATAAATTGAATAACTGAAGTTTAAAAGTGTCACTTTCAGAAGAATCGACCATATATCTTACATTAGTTTCATCACAAGACTTATCAATCAACTAATATATATATATATATATATATATATATATATATATATATATACCATATAGAGAGGGGATTATTTCTTCAAATCATTAAAATATCTATTATTCTATTTTCAGCTTATCTTTTATAATCTTCTTTTTTCTCCCTCACACCAAAGAAAAACAAGAACTAGACACCTAATAATCCCTCCTCTTTCTCTCCAAAGACTTCACTTCCCGCCCGCAATTTGTCGCCTGCGATAATTGACTATTGGAAAACGATCAGTCAGGAAACTCTCTGTACATAGCGTTTAGCGAGTGCGTGCCACACAGCGAACGTAGGTATAACACGAGTTCACATATATAAAGCGGAAGAATCAACCGGAAATAGTCAAAAAAAAAGAAAAAATTTCCCTCACTCCCTTTTTTCTGTCTCTCTCTCTCTCTCTCTCTCTTGCTAGAAGGTCGTGCAGCGCGAGGAGAGAGTATAGCGACAAAATAGTACATGAGGATAACTCCTTGGTTGCTGGTAAGAGAGGAGAGAGAACTAGAGAGGGGGGAGGGTAGAAAGAGAGTGACAGCGCAACAGAGAGGGAGGGGGAAGAGTGACAAAGAAAGAGAGGAAGCAAAGAGGGATTGTAAGAATAAAAGAAAGAAAGAAAGAAAGAGGAAAATAGAAATAGAGGGGGGAGAGAAAAAAAGAAAGAGAAAGAGAGGGGAGAGAGAAAAATAGAAAGAGAAAGAAAGAGGAAAAGAAATAGAGAAGGGGGAGAGAATAAAAGGGAAAAAGAGAGAGAGAGAGAGAGAGAGCGAACGAGGAAAAGAAATAAAGAAGAGAGAAAGAGTAAAAAAGAAAAGAGTGAGAGAGACAGAGAGAGCAAAAGAGGAAAAGAAATGAAAAAGAATAGAGAGAGAGAGAGAGAGAGCGCGTAAGAGCGTAAGAGAGAAAGAGTAAGAAAGAGGAAAAGAGTGAGATAGAGAGAAAAAGTAGTGGTACGAGAGGGTGATGGTGGGGGGTGGATATGCTTGGGGTTGGCGGTGCTTGATATCGACCCAGAGAGGGTGAAACTATCCATGGCGCAAGACTGGAAATCGTTTGCCTTTCAGCGGAAGCAGAGAACGAGAACTGCTGGTAGTAACCCGGCCAGTCCCCCGCGTGCGGGCGGTGCATCCTAACAGCCGTGGGTCGAATAAAACACTTTTTGCCGCGTTCGAACCTTAGAAACCACGACCTGCCGCCACGAAACCCAATCCTGCACCTCGCCGATGAGGTGAGCAGGTGATCTCACCTGCTCGCCCGCTTCGACACGGTTTTCAAAGCAAAAAAAATAAATAAATAAAAAAGTGTGAATCGCGTTCAAGTGTTTCATCATTAATCCACCCACACCACTACCCACCCTCTTGCTGATCATCCGCCAAAAATTGACCTTGAAAAACTTCTCATCCACCGAACAGACACTACAGAAAAAAAAAAATACACACAATAAATCCAATCCTCTATTTTTTATTACATATATAATTCTAGACGCGAGTGATCTGTGCCGGTGCATATTAATTAAAATTTCATAAGTTTTCATCTTTTATCACGAAAAGAGAAACGTGTCAATTAAATTTGTGACTGGGACCATTTTGAACTGGATTTCATCAAACAGATAAAGTTAAAATTAAAACAGATATTTTACTAAATACAAATTACAAAACGAATAATAAAGAAAAAGATTATTTCAAACTTTGGATTATTAACTTATTTGATGAAATT
Source organism: Leptopilina myrica (nomen nudum) (assembly GCA_032872475.1). NCBI lineage: Eukaryota > Metazoa > Arthropoda > Insecta > Hymenoptera > Figitidae > Leptopilina > Leptopilina myrica (nomen nudum). The sequence continues at coordinate 23,773,832 of CM065458.1, read as the reverse complement.
ATTTTATAGAAATTCTAATTTTCCATAAATGTCAACATCCATAAGGAAAAGATTATAATTAAAGGAGATCAAATTGAAAATTTACGAAGAGATTTTAATTAGAGAGAGATAGAGAGAGAGAGAGTGAGAGGCAAAACAGGAATTGTCAAGTGTGGAGTGATTCAACATATATATACACAGAGATACCAAAAGACCTTGAAAACAAGACCTTGATTTAGGTTGAAGGGCCTTCCAAAACGAAGAATTCGGATATGATCCTTGGCTTAAAAAAGGGGAGAAAGATTTAGTGCTTTTTTCTTGAGCCAATTTTTTTTCTTCTTGTTGTTGGTAAACTATCGTTTTTCTTTCCAGATCGAATGATAAACTTGTAAAAATAAAAACAGAATTTAGAAGAGAGGACAAAATTTAAATTCGATCAGAAGGATATTTTTTTTCCTTTCCCATCAATTTTTTATTGTCAAATTATTGATTTGCAAAATCAAATTCTATTGATCAAAATTCCAGTCTGGGATTGTAATAAAATTACTTGGATTATTGAATTTATTGTCGATTGCATATGTGTCGATTAATTCTCCAAAGTTGTTGATTGATCTCATTGCTAACGGAGAATTTATGCTCGAGAATCGCTAATTGATCGCTGCTGATTGAAGATTGTTGATTAATAATTGCCAACTATTAATTGATTGAATCAATTTTAGTCCGCGGAGTGCAAATTTTGAATTTTCAATTGCTCATTGACGACAGACAATTGCTATTTGATTTTCTATTGCTGATTGCAGTTGCTAATTGCTAATTGCTAATTGCTAATTGCTAATTTCTAAGTGCTTATTTCTAATTTCTAATTGCAAACTGCAAATTGCCAACTAATAGTTGAAAATTGCAAATTGATTGACAGAGTAAAACGGAATAAAAAGTGGTTAAGAACACTGTGAAAATTTACGATTGACGTTTGATGATTGATAATTGAAAATTGATAATTGCTGATTGAAGGCTGCTTAGTAACAATCGAAGATTTCGAATTTTTGATTGATGAATGAGAAACAATAATTGCTAATTAAAAATTGTTGATTAATCCCTGTCAACTGCTGACCGCTAATTGCAGATTGATCCTTCAAAATTCAAAAACACACTTAATTTATTCTTGGCAATAGAAAATTGATCGAAGAACACATTTTTAAGTGTAAATTCTAGCCAATAAAAATCATCCTTCACAATCGAAAACACTGAATTATTTTCCAGACAAAACAATTTTCAACAAAAAAAAATTCAATAAAACTAACATTTGAAGAAAATATTGTTTAAAACAGTTCGAGAATTTTTTAATTTAGAAATTGTTCCATTAATTTCTGCAACTATAATCGATAATACTAATAAAAAAAAGCACTAAGTTATCGAGAACTGATTGATACAATCATTGAAGTGATTGATGATCATTAAGTATTAATAGAAAATTTCTTATTTAGAACATTTTCAGTTTTTTAATACAGTCTTATAACTGAAAAATCAATTTGAAATTTGATTTGGAAGGAAAAAGAAAAAAAAATCGATTAAATCTGATAAAAAATTACCAGAGATAGAAAAGCGATAGAAAGCAAAGTTTCGATTCTTGAAGCAAGGGAACCTGACTAATCTAATAAATCTTTATCAAGAGGAGAAAAATCAGAACAAGCACATAAAAATGCAATTAGAAACCATTGTTCTAGAGCAGTGAGCAAGGTCAAAAGATAATTGGGGTGGAATAAAATTTTTTGACAATCTAATAAATTTTTACCCAGAAAAAATCCTTATTGACGATTGAAATTTAAGAGACGGGTCATAATAGGAAATTTCTTTTTAAAAAAAACGATCAAGAAGTTTTAGGATCAAGACTGTCTTTATCAGAAAGTTTTCGAAAAAGAAATTTCAGACTTTCCTTATCAGAAAGTCTCTCGGAGCATTCTAACAACTCTAAGTTTTCAAAACGTTTCAAGCAAGGAAAATATCAAGAAAACTTAACGGAAATTTTTTTTTCCAAAAAGTAACGAAAAACCGTCAGGAAAGATTCAAAAACATTCCTAACAAGAAGATTCGAGAAAAATTCTGACTAGAACATAAAAGTAAATTGAAGTGACGTGAAGAAAGAGTAAGTAAAGTAAAGAAAGTTTAGTAAAGTAAAGAAAGTAAAGTAAAAAAAAAGAAAGTAAAGTAAAAAGTACTTAAAAGTTATTTTTAGAGTTCCAAAAGATCTTAGATTTCCAAAAAAGTAACTAACGATCATCAGTGAAGGTTCGAAACATTCCAAGCAAAAAAAAAAAAAATCTCATCAAGAATCTTAGGAAAGTTTCTAAAAATCATCAGCGAAGGTGTAGAGCAAAAAGAATCTAGAAAAATTAAGCAAGAATTGTAGGAAGTTCGTTGAAAATCATCAACAAAAATACAGATTCTAAACATTTTTTGGGTGATACACAAAAAAAGATACAGAAGATTCTAGCAAGCTTTTCAGAAAAGGACCTTAAAGTAATCTGAGAAGCTTAGAAGCATTCCAATCAACAAAGTTGTCAAACATTCCAAAGAATTTTAGGAAAGTACCTAAAAAGCATCGAGAAAAGTTTGCAAACATTCCAAAGAACAAAATTCCAAAAAATACTACCAGAACGTTTGGAAGAGTAATTAAAAATTAATAGCGAAGGTTCTAAACAACTAAATACAAAAACAACCTGGTAAGAATTTTAAGAAAGTACCAAAAAAACTATCTAGCAAAGTTTGCAAAAATTTGAAACAAGAAAATTCCAATAAATTCTAGTCGTCAGTTTAGAAAATTAGCTAAAAATCATCAACGAAGGTTGCAAACAAGGCAATACGAGAAAAACCAATTAAGAATTTTAGGAAAGTACCTAAAAACCATCTGTAAGGCTTTTACATATTCCAAAACAGTAGGGTAACAAAAAATTCCAACGAGAAGTTTAAGAAGATTCCTAAAAATCAACAACCACAGTTTCTGGACAAAAAAATTCTATAAAATCCCCTCAAGAATTTTTGTACGTCTCAAGAAGTTTCAAAGAAGAAATATCTCAAAGGAACTTAAAAAAGAAATTTTAGGAAAATCTCTAAAAATCATAAGCCAACGTACCAAATATTTCGAAGCAGGAAAATTTCAAAAAATCCCAACAAGAAGAATTCAAAAAATCCCATCAAGAAGAATTCAAAAAAATCCTAGCAAGAAGTTTAAGAAAGTTATTCAAAAGCTATAAGAGAAGTTTTTAAAGTGAATTCCCGAAAAAACCAAAGCAGAATTTTCCAAAAGTACTGAAACATCATCAGCAATCTTTGCAAACAAGAAGATCCAAAAATAACAGCAAGAATATTTGAAAAATACCTAAAAATCATAAGCAAAAATTTTCAGCATTCCAAACGGAAAATTTCTCAAAGAGCCAAACCATTATTATTGTCTTAAAAGGAACTAAACTAGCCAGAAGAAAATTTTAGCAAAAATACTGATTTTTTACACATTTAATTCAGTTTCTAAATAATCTGACAGACAAGAGGATTCAAAATTTCTTTTGGATATTAGTTCAGTCTTCTGCTGACGTAAATTTTACGAAAGTTCACCGGAAGAACTTGTCATCAATATACAAGCAAAATAAAAGGAGAAGGAAAAAAAACAAAAGAAAAACAAAAATAAGAGAATAACCAAAATAAGAGAAAAACAAAGGAAAAACAAAAATAAGAAAAAAACAAGAGAAAATCAAGATCAAAAGAAGCTAAAAACAAAACAGAAAGAAGACAAAATTAAAACCAAAACAGAAAGAGGACAAAATTAAAACCAAAACAGAATCAAGACAAAATTAAAACCAAAACAGAAACAAGACAAAATTAAAACCAAAACAGAAACAAGACAAAATTAAAACCAAAACAAACTAGAAACAAGGCAAAAGACATTCAGGTCAAAAATTCCAAACAGAAATACCAAAAAAATCTCTCTTTCTCTCCAACAAAAAAAAACTATCCAAAGTCTTCGAAGAAGATAAAATTCACTTCCCCAAAAAGAAATCCAAAGAAGAAAATGTCTAACTAGAATCAAAAGAGAGAGAAAAAATTAATGAACCATGTCTCAACGGCCAGAAACGTCCAACGAGGAGTCGTACCTACACTCGGGACGACCCTCAAATCTTCTAAAGACAAGTTTCTCCAGTTCCCATTTGGAGAAACTCTACCGTCAATCATCACTCCAACAAAAGCGAAATGGTCTAAAATGTTTCCTCATCTCAGCCCTAATACACGATGTCTATACATTATTTCTCCCCGAATTGGAATTAGTGATTCGTGGATTGGCAGTGATATTCATGGGACTAAATCTCGCACTATTGGCGTGGGCACAGCGCGGTATAAAGGCAAGGGGTTATTTGTGGTTTGTCATGCCAAATGTCGCTTGGCAATTATTCACAGCACAAATATTGGTTCAATTATTTTTAAAGTCAACCGACGTCAATCATCGCGATGGTCTCGGATGGTTACTTTTATTATTGTACTTAATATTTGCCACACTCCCATTGAGATTGCCATTATGCTTATTTTTGGCATCGGGAACCGCATTGGTTTATATTGTTGCAATCAGCGGCCTCTCCAAGGATATTGCCGATGAGCCTATATCCGTCATTGACGTCCTGGTACGGAAATTTTATCTATATTTTATATACACTGTATACATGTGTCTATGTGTGTGTGTGTGTCGGCATGTATTAGTCACTTTTATACTTTGCGTGTTGCTTTTGCTATATAGAGCCAATTTTCATGTATCTAGAGACTGAAACTTTTGCTTAAAGTGGGTGTATGTGAGTGTGTTCTTATGTAGAGAGAAAAAATTCTGACTTCCCTTTCTGATTCGCTTTTCTACCTTAACGAAAATTAGGGGTTGTTAAACCGTTATCTTTTACAAATGGAGAGGGATGTTTTGCTCGAAGGGCGAGGGGTTTGGGAGGGGAGTTGAAATATTACTTCGAAATTGTGTTTCTCTGAGGCAATGTTTTCAAAACGAGATATGAACATCTGCTTCTTTTTTTTTATTTTCAAAGATTTATCATTTATTTTTCCTTCTCATCTTCCTTTTTTTTGGAGAAAAAAAAATTTCTTGACTGTTGATTTATCATTGAAGAGAAAAATTTTTTTGCTTGATGATTTATCAAAAGTTTTCCTTTTTTCATTGTTTATTTATTCAGATAATCGAAAATTTGTTTCTTCTTGAAGATTTATTTGGCTAAAATTCGACCAAGTTCTTAATTTTTCTAATTTTTAGTTTTTGTATTTAGAATTTTTACTCTTTGTCTTTGAATTTTTAAACTTCGTGTTTGTAAATTTTACTCTTTGTGGTTGAAATTTTTACTCTTTGTGTTTAAAATTTTCTCTTTGTGTTTCAAATTTTCTCTTTGTGTTTCGAATTTTCTCCTTATGATTAGAATTTTTACTCTTTGTCTTTCAATTTTTAAACTCGTGTTTGTAAACTTTATTCTTTGTGGTTAAAATTTTTACTCTTTGTGGTTAAAACTTTTATTCATTGTGATTAAAATTTTTACTCTTTGTCTTTCAATTTTCAAACTTCCTGCCTGTAAATTTTCAAACTTCGTGTCTGTAAATTTTACTCTTTGTGGTTAAAATTTTTACTCTTTATCTTTCAATTTTTAATCTTTGTGTTTATAAATTTTACTCATTGTGGTTAGAATTTTAACTCAATATTTTTAAATTATTACATATTTGTGTTTATTTTTTCTTTTTGTAGTTAAAATTTTTCTACTCTTTGTGTTTAAATTTATAAACTTAATGTAAATAAATTTCACTCTTTATTGTTTGAATTGTTACACTTTGTGCGCTAAAACAATATTAAAAATAAAAGTTAAAAAAAATGTTTTTCTCCATTATTTTACACCAATTTTATTTTATATATTACTATTTCTACATTTGAATTATGTTTATTTTATTTCATTGCAAAATTTTCTCGATTTTTTAAATAATATACATTATAATTTAAACAATAATTGAAAGGAATAAACGGAATTACAAATTGAAAATATTTCTCTTTTAAAATTACATTTCAATAATAAAATATTAATTTTTTAATTTTTTTAGGATTTAATTGATAGTTTGAAAGCAATGAATAAAATCTGAAATTCAATAGTTTTTTTACTTTTAAAACATACTTTTTATGACAAAATATCAATGATATAAATAGTAATTAAATATGCTACTTGTTATCAATATTTACTAATTAATTCAATTAAATTAAAAATGAAAATATTAATAAAATAAATCATGAGTATTGTAATTATAGTTATTCTTAAGTTGTATGGATGTAAAAAAATTCAATAACTGAAAATAAAAAGCAAATTTTGAATTTAAAGTTTTTTTTCTCTTTTAAAATTTCAGTTTACTAATAAGTAAAACACACAATTGTAAAAATTAATTAAAACTGTATTTAATGATATAAATGTATTGTACTTTCTCTATAATAAAAAACACATACTTTTTATAATTATTTGCATTTAATTGTGTTCCAAACGTATTTTAATTTTAATTTTAATGTTCAATAAAAAGATAAATTAAAATATGAATAAAAGAATAAGTAAAAAATAAATAAAAATTAAATAGAAATAAAAAAATAGCAATAATAATAATAATAATAATAATAATAAGTAATAAATGAATAAATAAACAAATTATATTAAAAAACTAAATGCATACAAAAATAATAAAATCATGAATTTTCCAATTTCCACTCATCTCGATTTTTAATAATTGGAACTGATAAATTTATTATCTTATTATTCTGCTTATTATTGTTGAAATAATTTTTTTTCTCTTGTGTTTTCGGCCCAGTGAAATAAATTCTATTCATAATTATTAGAATTCTGTGACCGAAATATCTCACAATTGTATTTTATATTGTAATTATTCTGAAATTTTCAATCGCATCGAATTTAAATATAATTGAAACTGTTAAATAAATTTTGAAATCGGAAAATTTCTGTCTTTAAATACACAATTTGTATGATAAATTAATAAACTTCATTAAATACACATAATTATTAACGCAAACACAGTTTTTTTTTGTAATTTCAAACTAAAATAAAATACATAAAACGAAACACATTTTTTTCCATATAATATTTTGATTGTTTTTCTAATTGTTCTCAAATTCCATTCAATCTCGATTTTGAAATTATTAAAACAATTGGGATATTGATAAATAAGGATTAAAAATTGTTTTTTTTTATTTAAACGAAAAAAAACTCTATTTCACGTTACTCAATTAATGTTATACTTTTGAAAATTAACTTTTTGTTTTCTCCTGTAACGAAATAGATTTTAATATTTTTTTTCGCAAATTTGTATAGAACAAAAGAAATTGTAAAGTATGTTTCGATATTTTTATTGTTCTTTTTTTGCATTCGCTACATATGAAAGTGTTTTTTTTTAAAGTATGTGTAAGTAACGAAATTACAAAAAATGTTTTTGTTTTACTTTTCATAGAATCGAAATGATGAATAGTTTTTTGAGTGGATATATTTTCGTATGAAACAAAAAGAGTAAAAGAAGAAAATCGCTTTTGTTTAAAATTTAATAAACGAATTAATTAATATGTCTGTATTTTAATGGAAGTCTTTATTAAATGTTTATTTTTATTCTTTTTCATCGGTACTATTTTATATATATTCCAACGATAATTAATTTTGCGTTAATAAGTACAATATTTTTCCTAATTTTCATTATTTTTCCTTTCTAATTGATTATTTATTTTATTAATCTTGTACTATTTTTATTTATAATTTTTTTTATTATTCTCTACTTATTTATTATCGTTTTTTTGCATATGAAAGTGTATTATTTTTTTTTATTTAATATTCTTGTGTTATTTTTATTTATCTTTTTTTATCTATTTACTATTTAATTACTACTATTATTTAATTATTCATCTACTATTTTGGGACTATTATTACTTTACGATTTATTTGTTTACTATATTTTACTATTATCTTCTTATTATTAAGTACAATAATTTGTTTTCATATTTTATTTATTCGCTATTAATTTTAATTAATTGCAATAAATCTGCTAACTAAATTTTAACTTCAAAACAAATTGTCTCAAAAATTTTCCCAAAGAAAAAAATTTACATAAAAAAATAATTTTCTCCTGTTCAAAATTAATCAAAGACAAAATAATTAAATCGCTCTTAAAATCGGGTATTTTTTTTGTTAAAAAATTAAAGTAATAATTAATAATTGTCTGAGAATATGCAAAATAAATTCTATAATCATGTTACGTATAGGGTAGTGTGTGTTCTAATTATTTATTCATACCAATGAAAGGTGAACGATTTACGGTCAAAAGGCTTGATTATATGTATATATAGTTAGACACGAGAATATGAATTTTATTATATTGACTATGAAATAATCATTATTATTGAAACTAATAGAAATTTATCGCATACTCTTTTCTCTCTCTCTCTCTCGCACTCTGTATAATATAACATATTCCATAAATTTACAATGAGAGGCAAAGAGCAAATACTTACAACCGAATAATCAATATAAATATTTCATTATATTTTCTCATAACTTTTCACTTTAATGACCAAAGTAATTAATTAATATTTAATAACAGTAATTACAATTATCATTCAAATACAAATTCTGTAATTAATAATCCAAAAAGAGATTGGCCAAAAATTTAATTGTTTAATTAAAATTTTAAAAAGCAGATTAAATTAGTTTGCAATATTTTCTTTTTAAAATAATATTAATAAACATAATGTTAATGTATATTGAGAATATTATTATTATTATTATTATTAAATTAATAATAAAATAATATTAGCTAAATTAATATTAATTTTTTTATGAAAATGACAGTATAATTCATTACTTAATTAATTAATTTACTCAAAATTGAATATAAATTTATATTTAACGAGATAAATTTGAAATTCAAAGAGAAAATAATGTAATTGTTAAAGAAAAGAAAAAATGCAATTAATTAAAATTAATAGCTAATAAATAAAAAATTGAAATAAATTATTGTAGTTAATAATAAGAAGACAATAGTAAAAAATAGTAAAATAATAATAGTCACAAAACAGTAGATGAATAATTAAATAATAGTAGTAATAAAATAGTAAATAAAGAAATAAAAAAAGATAAAGAAAAATAATACAAGAATAATAGATACAGAAAAGAAGAAACAATAATAAATAAATAAAGAAAAATAAAAAAATTATCAATAAAATAGTTAATACTTCAGTAATTATTTTTCAGGAATAAAAAATGAATATATGGCAGAAATTAACTTTTGTGATTTGGTTTTTGATAAATTAAAAGGGAGTTGCAAAGTAACACGCGTTCGTTAGTGACAGCCGAGCAGAGACCGGTCAATGGTGGTTTAAAATAGAGTCATGCGATGTGAATAAACGAATGACAGTTTGATGTAGTTTCACGTTGTTACTTCCGGGAATAACTTAATAAATGGCAATATACGCTGTCGCAGCGAAACTATAAATTTATATACCATACATGAAAATTGAACAAATTTTCATTCGAATTATCCAACTGGACAAATTTAATATTCCAATTTCGCCTTTTTAATTTGCTTTCCACAGTTGCGTAATTTTTCATTGTCCTTTTTTTTAAATTGACGTTTCGTAATTACTAAACTTTTGTAAAAAAAAATCTTAACTAACGTTTGCTTAGCGTGCAATTTGCTTTCAATTGTTGCACAATTTTTCTTTTTCCTTCCTCTTTGATGTTCTGTAATTTATAAACTTTGTAAACAATTTTAACCAGCTCCAGCTTACAAGTGTAAATTTAGTGAGAAATGTAGAATATTTTTCAAAAAAAAATTATTTTTATTATTATCATTATCACAATTATTATTACAATAATATTGTAATAATTATACAATAAAAAAATTACAATTATACAAAATTACTATTACAATTAAAATTATTAATGATTATTGTTATTATTATTATTATTGTTTTAAAAAAGTATTGTTATAATTTATAAATAATAAATTACAAATTAATTAATTAATTAATTAAAAATAATAAAAAAAGCCTTAGAATAATAATTATAATAAACAAAAAACTTGAAATAAAATAAAATAAATAGAAATAATGATTAATTTAGTAAAAAAACCCAATTATTACAATTATTATTAGTGTAATAAGATTAAAAAACATAAATAGTGCAAAAAATAAAAAATAATAGAAATTTTTTTTTAAATTTCAGTTTCTGACGGTGACATTATCAATTGGTGCTGTAATACTGGGTGCGTCAACATATTCACTGGGTGAATTTCAACAACGACGGGCCTTCCTCGAAACGAGGCAAAGTCTCGAGGTTCAATTGATTATTGAGGAGCAGAGCGCCGAACAGGAAAGATTATTATTGAGCGTGCTACCCGAGCACGTGGCAGTGAAAATGCGTCAGGATCTTGGCGCTTCACTAGACACACAATTCAAAAAAATTTACATGTCACGTCACGAGAATGTGTCAATTTTGTACGCTGACATTGTTGGATTCACCGCCATCTCATCCACTTATAATGCCAGTGAGCTCGTTAAAATTCTCAATGAACTTTTCGCAAGATTCGATCAGCTCAGTGAAAGGTAATTTATCACAATATTGTAAATAATTTTTTAATTTTGTATCGAATTTTATGTAATTAATGTAAAACATCGAGAAAACTATCAATCTTTCACATTAAAAAGGACATTAAACAAAATTTAATGAAATTTGAATGAATTTGATCTAATTTTACTGAATTTCTTTGCATTTAAAGAAATTTAATAAAATTAGAACGAATTTTATTGAATTAAATCGAATTTAATTTATTTTAACATCACTTGTTTAAATTAAATCGAATTTAATTTATTTTAACATTACTTGTTTAAATTAAATCGAATTTATTGAAATAAAACGAATTAAAATGAATTAATTAGAATTTATTTGAATGAAAACGAATTTAATTAAATTAAAAAAAAATTTGACTAAATTAATTAGAATTTGATAGAATTAATTAGAGATTTATTGAATTAAATCGATTTTAATTGAATTAAACATCATTTTATTGATTTAAAACGAATTTAATGTTGTCATACAATTGTTCCCAATGGAATGTGATAAAATTAAATATAATTTATTTGAACTAGAACGAATTTGATTGAATTAAAAATTTTAAACGAATTTATTAGAATTTATTAGAATTTATTTAAATGAAAACGAATTTGATTAAATTAAATAGAATTTGACAGAATTTATTAAAATTTATTTAAATGAAAACGAATTCGATTAAATTAAATTGAATTTGACAGAATTAATTTGAATTTGATAGAATTAATTAAAAATACATTAAATCGATTTTAATTGATTTAAACATCACTGAAATGGATTTATATGAATTTAATGTTGTCATTTAATTTTTTCCAATCGAATTCGATTGAATTAAATAGAATTTATTCAGAACGAATTTGATTGAATTAAATAGAATTTGATGGAATTAAATCAAAGTTTAGTTAATTAAAACGAATTAAAATGAATTAATTAGAATTTATTTAAATGAAATCGAATATGATTGAATTAAATAGAATTTGACAGAATTTGACAGAATTAATTATAATTAATTAAAAATAAATTAAATCAATTTTAATTGAATCATTGAAACGGATTTAAACGAATTTAATGTTGTCGTACAATTTTTTTCCAATCGAATTTGATTGAATTAAATAGAATTTGATGGAATTAAATCGAATTTTAGTTAATTAAAACGAATTAAAATCAGTGAAATAGAATATATTTAAATGAAAACGAATTTTATTAAATTAAATAGAATTTGACAGAATTAATAAGAAATTTATTAAATTAAATCAATTTTAATTTTTAATTGAGTTAAACATCATTGAAATGGATTTATACAAATTTAATGTTGTCATTCAATTTTTTCCAATCGAATTTGATTGAATTAAATGGAATTTAATTGTTACAATTTTCTTCCAATAAAATATTTAATTCTCCATTATAAAACTTTTTTTCACTGTAAAAAACCATTTTCCAATGTAAAAATTTGTTATCAATGAAAAAAATATACATAACTAGAAATCAATTTTAAAAATGAATATTAAAGAAAAAGTACATAACGATCATGTTTTTTATTCTTCTCCCCATTTTCCTGAAAGGAATTGCATTTTATTCAATTGAGAAAATAAGTGCTAGTCTCCAAAAGAACACATTTTTATATGCAGTTCATGATAAATTAGGTACAATTAGGTTACACGTTTTTTTTATATTATTAAAGAATCAAATAAATTGTGAAAAAGAATTTTCTCAGTTGAATTTTTCACTTTGAAAACTTCTCTCTTGTAAAGTGTTGGAATAGGAGAAAAAGCTACTTCTCCTCACTGAAAACGTACACTCACTAACTTTATGAAACGTTTCAAGTTTCTTTTCTCCCCACCTGAAAAAAAAATGATTTCTTTATTCTCATTGCATTTTCAAACTCGAGTATCATTTTGAATTCCATTTTATTCAACTTTGCGATAAATTGTTCTCGAAAAAGAAAAAGTAAATTGTTTAACATATTACAATAATTTGATGATAATTTTAAAGTAGAAATATATATATAGAAATAATATTTTTACACTGAAATTTTTTTCAGCGAATTTAAAAAACCAAAAAGAAGTAACGGTAAATTTCAATGTTTAATATTTTAACTTATTAATAATTTATTTTGAAAAAAATTTCCTCTTCAAATATTTTTCTTCTTGAAAACAATACAAAATTATTGTTCAAAAATTGAAAGAAAGATAGATTATGTGGTAGAAAAAAACAAGTTTTGTTTTTCTAAATAACGTTGTTTACTGAACAAGTAGTCTGACTAAAACTGTATTTTTCTACTTGAACTCGTAAACACTTGATTTTCCCAACTGTGGGTATTACTACTTTACACTATTCAGAAGAAATATTCGCCTGGCTTATTAATTTTTCTGGTATTAAAAAATTACGTTTTGTGTGACTAAAATTCTACTTTGCTACTTGAAACACGATAAAACGAAAGAACAGATTGTTTATTTTTTACCAAATAAATATTTGCCATTGACTCAAACAGTTTTTACTATAATTTTATTATTTCATTATTTTCACAGTGAATTTTTATGGAAATAAAAGTTTTCATTAGCTAAACTTGTGTATTTCCAGATGGTAATTATGTCTGACTAAAATTAATTTATTTCACTTACAATAACAGAAAAACTTACATTTTTTATTAACAGCACACAATATTTAGTAAAATTATTTGTAGAAAGACATTCATTTTCCTAAATATTTTATTTCTATACCTGGAGTGCAAATTCGGTCTGACGCAAACAGTATTTTTCTACTTGCCACTTCTACAAAGAAAAATTTATTTTAAACAAGACGAAAACAATTATTCATAGAATCAGATAAAAAAATTGTTCTTTGCTATTTAAATTTCTTTACTAAAAAAAATTAAAATCTTGCCTGACTAAAATTGATTCATTCTACTTAGAAATACAAAAATTCATGTTTCATAGTAAACAAAGTAACAATTATTAAATAAAATTATTTGCAGTATGATATTCCTGACAGATATTTATTTATTTCAACATTTTTTTTATTTGGGATGCAAATTTAGTGCGACTAGAGCAATTATTCATTTTTACTTGTCACTTGCAGAAAACAAAATTTTTAAACGTAAACAAAAACTAAAGTTCATTTATAGTCTGATTAAAACAGTTTTCCTTCCTCTTTTTACTTTCTTTTAACTTTAAAATTTTTAATTTGTCTGGAACAGAATTAAGACCATTTTTAAAGGAAATAAAAATTTTTTAACATTAAATTTATGAAAACAAAAATTTTTTTCGGTTTATATTTTGAAAGACGATAAAGTTTTAAAAATAATAAGACCTTACAGAAGTCATTTGGTCAAAATTTGTACAAGATATTCTTAAAAATCCTCATTTTCAATGTTTTACAAAAACCTGCAATTTTTTTTTAATAAGCTTGACGTCAAACGTAGACAAAAAAAATTGGAAAAATTTGACATCATTTTTTTCTACTAAAAACTATTCTAGAATATATATAAAACATGATATGATGTAGATTTTTTAAGAAAATTTAATAAAAAAATTGATTTAAATTTTACAAATTATTTTTATTTAAATAATATTATTTCAAATTACTCGAATTTTTTTTGTCCAACTTTAACGTCATGCTTCTTCCAAGAAAAAAATTACAGGTTAATGCCTATAGGTAATTATTATTTCGTAGAAAATGACCTTTAAAATAAGCTTAAGATTATTAAAAAGCGTTCATTATTTTAGAAGTTATTCAAATTTTTGTAAAACATTGAAAATATGACGGTTTTTAAAGAATATCTTGAAAAAATATTTGTCAAATGACTTCTGTGAGGTCTTATTCTTTTCAAAATTTTATCGTCTTTCAAAACATGAACCAAAAAAAATTTTAGTTTTCATAAATTTTATGTTAAAAAAATTTTTCAATCCTTTAAAAATGGGTGGACTGACATTTTTGTCCGGCATTGTATATTTATAAATTTAATATTATAAATGCAGGAAAATTCAATTTTCTTTCTTTTACTTCTACTAAATTTTCATTTTTTACTATCTGTTCAATTAATGTCTGACTATAAACATTCTTTTCTACTTGTAACTACAGAAAATAGGAAAAAAGTTTAATTCCTTCTTGACTAAAATTGATTTCACTTAATTACGATATTAAATAATAATTGTTAAACAATGATAAAAATTGATAGGCAACGAACTTTTTGTTCTTTAGTAGAAAAATACTCTTTTTTATTCACTTCACTTACTAAGAAGAAAATTCTAGATAATGTCTTCAATACTTAACAGTATCTATGCATATAAATTTCACAGTTCTAGTGTAAAATTCAACAATTTCAGGTTAAATTGACATTTGACACAATATGATACCTGACAAGATATTTAATCTTTGACGGAACGAAAGATGCATTTCAAAGCACACTTGTATTCACGAATCAAGGAATTCTGAAACAATGGGTTTGCCCAAACAAAGGGAATAAGAGATATGGTTTCAGTCGAGTGTATATATAAATACCCCATTGTAAATGCATCTTAACTATATGAATTATACACATTCCACTTAATGCTTGTTTGTTGAAGATAACGTTACTCCAGGTAATGGTGCGATGCAAAATGAAAATATGTCCATTTTTACCGTTCTACCGTTACAACTTTACCGTTCACTGAGAAAACGATTTATTTGATTTAAACATATTATGTTTAAATCAAACTTAAAATATCTTTGCTATACAGTCAAACAAATTTAATTTTAATTCAAACCTATTTTTTTGGTTAATTTATAAAAATTATATATTTAACTCAAACATAATTTATAGTTGATTTTAAAGTATTTATTATCAACTTTTAAGTTTGAATCAAATATAAAATTTTTAAATATATTTTTTGTTTAAACCAAAACAGAAAATGTTTCAATTAAACATAATTATTCAAACAAAATTTATTTTTGAATCAAAGCGATAAATATTTTCTATATATTGGAAATAAGCTTACAAATTAATTTCAATTAAACAAAATCACTTAAAATTATTTTTATACTTGAAACGAGTATAATGTTTTCTCAGTGTTCGATTGAATATATTTGCGAATAACAGAGAGAAAAAGAAAAGTGAAAAAAGAAAAATGGAGAAAAAAGAGAGATGGGGAAATAAGTGAGTAAAAGAAAGAGAAAGATGGAGAAAAAATAACGAGAAAAATGGAGAGAGGGAATAAGAGAGTGAAAGAAAGAGAAATAATGAGGAAAATAGAAAAAAGAGAGAAATAGAGAAATAGAAAAAAAGAGAAATAGAGAAATAGAGGAATAGAGAAATAGAGAAATAGAGAAATAGAGAAAAAGAGAAATAGAAGAAATAGGGAAATAGAAGAAATAGGGAAATAGAAAAAACAGAGAAATATAAAAAAATAGAGAAATAGAGAGAAAGATAGAGGAAACAAAAGAGAAGGATAGAGAAAAAGAGAGAGAAAGACAAAATGAGAGATAGAGACAGTGAGGGAGAGAGAGAGAAAGAATGTAAAGGAGTGTGAAGCATGAAATATTGTAACGATCGACTATCATCTATATATCTTGCCATTATATACATATATATTGTGAAACACCAACGCGCTATACACAAAAATAGATTTTCCCGCAGGTATGAATGGAAGTGGTTTTGTAACATGGTATACAGCCACGAGGAATTTCTCTCGCTTCACTTCACCCCTTACCAATGTGTGTCAATGAGATTTGACGACACGAAGAATCACGCCACCATAAAACAACCCTATAAAAACCTGAAAATACCGATGAGATGAAACTTCATTTCCTTTATAACAAGAACAACAACAACAGCAGCAGCAACGAAAAAAAATATTAATAGAGAGAAAAAAAAAATAGATGCGTAACTATTTTTCTCCCCCCAAAGCAGATAAGAATAGATTTTTTATTGATTTCTTTCTCTACATGAAAAAAAAAATTTCTTTAGACACGTTAAATTACAATTTTATTAATGTTTCAATATTCTTTTCATATATTGTTACAGCCATTATTGTCATTATCGTTATTATTATATTTCTTAATATTTTTTATTATCTATTAACTAATAACTATTAGTATTAATAACAATTAATTAATAACTATTAACTAATAACTATTAATTAATAATTATTAGTACTAGTAACTATTAACTAATAAATTCATTAATTACATTTTACTACGTATTTATATTTTTGTTGTACTTTTTAAATTTAAATTAATTAAAATTAACTAACTTGATAGTGAAAAGTCAGTCATTGATTAAAATAGTAATTTTTTTTAATAACACTGAGAAAAAATTTGTTTAAACCAAACATAAGCAGTCAACCAAAAAATTATTTAAACATATTTTATTATTGAATTAAATGCAATTTTTATTGAACCTAAATTACTATTTGAATCAAAATTATTACGTTTAAATCAAACATAATTTTTGGTTGACTGTATTAACAAAAATAACAATATTGAGAGAAATAAAAATAAAATTAAAAAAATATATAGAAAAAAAATCTCATCATTTCTGTATATAAAAAAATTCTTTTTTTTTAATTCAAATATATTGTTTTTTCAATGAATTAAATAATCAATAGTAACTAATTTCAGTTAAATTTATTTTTAGTCTAAAAAAATATGTAGATAAAAATTTTATCTCTGTAAGTCTGTATATAGAAAAATTTTTTTTTTAAATTCAAATATATTGTTTTCTCAGTGAATTAAATAATCAATAGTAACTAATTTCAATTAAATTTATTTTTAGCCTATGTGAAAATAATTTTAAAAATTTTACAACTAATATAATTAGTAAAATTTGACCATTTTTGTAGTTATTTATTCACTAATAATTAGTAATTTCCTACTAAAACTTAGTTATTTCTTACTAATTGCTGAATCAAAAAAAAAGAGTTTGGGACAGAATTTGTAGAATTTTCACGAAAAATAAAATGTATCTTTTTAAAATCGAAATGTTAAGAAAATATTTCTATTTGGCCGTAGGAATATGATTACCAGAAAAATAAAAAAAATATTTTTTTAATAAAATTTATTGCCAAATGAATTTTGTTGCAACCTTTTGAACAAAATTTTATTTCGCCTCAATAAATGAACCAATTTAAATTAATCAAGCTGGAATATTAAGAGGATAAAATATACTTTCGTTTAGAATAAGAGTCTTTTTAAAGAATTTATTTTTTAATAATTATTTAATAAATTTGTTATAAATAAATTATTTTTTAAAATGTTTTGCGCCTTTCTAAAATTTGAAAATAATTTCAACATAGAATTAAAACTATAAGAAATTAAAAATCCGTTAAGTAAATTTATGAGCGACAATTATTAAAAAAGTAACAATGCAAATTATATTGCGCGGAGATTATTATTAAATTACAAAATTTATTTGATTTAAAATAAAAAAAATTCTTCGATTCAAGTAAATAATTATTTGAATAATTTAATAATTATATTTAATAATTAGTTTGATAATAAACATGTAGTCGATAATTCGAGAGAAATAAAATTTGTGTTACTGTAGTGCTATTTGTTTCCATGTTTATTTTATAATGTCAGTCGAAAAAAAATTTTTTTTCACTTTCTAAAGAAAACTGTTTTAAAAATTAAAAAAGTGAAAAATAAACCAAAAGAAGAAAAAAGAAGTTTTTTATTTCTATCCTACGTTAAAAGAAGTATTTTCTTCTTCTTCTCTTTTTTTAAGAATTTCCGTCAATTATCGAGAAAGGATTTTGAAAAGTGAAAAATTTTTCTCTTCCCTTGTAAATAAATAATAACAAAGTATTTTAGGAATTGATTTCTTTGTGCGCAGGCATCATCGATTTTAAAATTGAGAACGTAAAATTTATTATATTAAATAAATCATTTATTAAAATAAGTACAAAATTTAATTAATTAAATAAATTATCCAAACAATTTATTATAAATTATTCATTAAAGTTAAATTAATGTTAGAAATTGATTTATAATCGTAAAAAAGAATGTTACTTCTTAGTTTCTCTGGAATTAAATTTGCTTTTTTAAATATTTATTTAATTAAATAATAAATTAATTAGTTGGGAAAATTTAAGAATTAAAAAACAGAAGTTAGATAAAAAAAATGTTTTATTTGCGTCTAAATTTATTATTTATTTACATATTAAAAAATTAACAAGTGAAAAATTTGTAAATTCATAACATAGAAATAAAAAAAAATAAATTTGCGTCTTTATTTATTTACTTTCTATAGTCCATCGATAAGTAAAATATTTAAAAATTCCAAAAAAATATGCAACGATTACTTTTTTTTAAACTTTCATTCTATCGAATATTATATTTTGTAAAAAAAAACATCTTCAATAAACCAACACTGAGATGAAAAAATATTTAAACTGACAATAAATTTTCATGCTGAAAAAATTGTTGAAAAAAAAATTCCTACAAAAAAAAATAGAATGTCCCACAGGAAATCGATCCGCATAGAAAAACAACCACTTCATCTCTGTCCAATTATTAACAAAAGTAAATTGGAAAATGAAAGAGATAACGTAGATGAATTTTTGTTCGGAAAAAAAGCTAGTCATAAAAAATTCTACTAAAAATTGAGAAATGCTTTAAATTCCAGTGGCGTTTGTACATATATACATACATTATAGATATATAGGACTACAAGAATTGTTCCTACTCTGTTTTTTGTTCTTGGTCCAGTATTAAATCGATTCGTTCCGAAAAAATTTTCCCAGAATATTTGAATATTACAAATGATTTTTTTTTTAATTAAATATGTTTATAAATGTTAAAAATATACGCAATATAGACAAAGACTTTAAAAAATTTTAAACAATTTAGATACACGTTTAATTTATAATGAATAGAAATATTATATTTTTATTTTATTTTATTTTTTATTTTTATTTTTTTTAATATTTATTTTTTAATTATTTTTTTCCCCTTCTTTAAATAAATTTTAACATTTACACATTCAGTAATAGAAAAAATAAATAATCTTGCAATAAATAATAAAAAAGGGAATAAATTTCTAGGGGCAGATTTTTGTTTAAAATTTTCAGTAATTAAATCAATTAACTGAATGAAATTAAATTAATACAATAAAAATTAAATTAAAACATAAAATTAATTGCAATTTTTGCCTTCTGTTTATTTTTAGGTATGAGCAATTGCGGATAAAAATTTTGGGCGACTGCTACTATTGTATAAGTGGAGCACCAATCGAGAGACCAGATCACGCCGTCCTTTGTGTTCACATGGGACTCTCCATGGTGGACGCAATAAAATATGTCCAACAAAAAACAAAAAGTCCTGTCGATATGAGGGTGGGAATTCACACCGGGGCTGTTCTCGCAGGCGTTCTCGGCCAACGACAATGGCAATTTGATGTTTACAGCAAAGACGTCGAGCTTGCCAATAAAATGGAGAGCAGTGGAATGGCTGGGTAAGATATTTTTCCCCCACAATTTTACTGCAATCATTTTTAATGAAAATTCTGTAATTCTTTTCTGCTTTCACATTCAGAAAAAAATTCAAACTTACTACACTGGAGATAAATAAAAATATAATAAATGAATAAAAAATTAAATAAAAGAATAAATAAATAAATAAATTTTATAAATCTTGATTAGAAAAAAAATTAGGTTATTTTCTGATTAACTTTTTTATATTTTCATAAACAACAATAAAAAAATATTTCTTCTTATTAAATATAAATTTATAAATAAACTTATTAAATAAAAATAAAAATTGACCTCTATTTTTCAGAAATTAAAACTGCAGTAAACTCAATTTACTCTTGACAAAAAAATACGAAACAATATATTGTTTTTTAATTTAGGAAAAATTAATTAATTACCATTAATCGCTTAATTAAAATATGAATTTTATCATTATTGTTTAATTGCAAAGGAACTATTAAGAGAGAAAATAATTATTTCCTCAATAGTAGATTAATTTTAAATACAAAAATATTTAAATAGAACAGATATTATTATAGATTTTGAATATAAAATATTCGATTGAAAAAATTAATATTAAAACACTAATTTAATACAAAATTAATTTTTTCCCCTATTTTTTGAAAAACGTAGTAAACTATTTTTCCAAAGAATTACGCACATAGAAAAATTTATACACCACAAAATTTTATCATTTCCCATTTATTTTCATAATAGTTCATTAAAATTTTGAAATATCGTCAAAGTTTATCGACTTTAATTTGTTTTTCAAACAAAATGATTTTGGTAAATTGTTATCGCTTCGCCCCCATGTAGATTCACAATAACACATACTCACAAAATACAAAAGTATAGGAATAAAACTAGGATGAAACAACTATCAGTTATATTGAGAAAAAAAAAGTTATCCTCGATTTCAGGAACAAAAAAAAGTGTGGGCGACATCGTAAGTAACACAATATAGGGTCAAATACAGAATCGAATTTCGTGACGGAGAAAAAAAAAATAAATACGATGATAATTTAGGAATTCTATATATTGAAACGTGTATAAATAGGAGTTGGACAAAATAATAAAAGTTGTATTTTGTTTTTCGAAAATATTGTCTATGAAAATTAATAAGCGATGAGAAAAAGTTGAAAACAAAAAAGATAAAGTAACAGATAATATCATTTATTTGTTTTTATGATTCTCGTGTAAAGTGGAAATTTTAAATTTTCTACTAAATGTAAAGTTTCAAGAACGTGCTTTTTTTTACAAAAAAAAACTCTAAAAAATTAGAGAAATATTATTATAGAAAATCAATTGGAAAACAATTGTTTAAATGATTACGTTGAATGATAATTAAATATAGTTTTCTCGGTAACTTTATTTTTTCAGTCACAAATACGGTTTTTGATGTTAAAAAATATTTTTCAAATTTTTTCAAAAAATCACAAAAAAACAGTAAAAAAATGTTTTCCAAGTCCCTCTTGAGAATTTGACTTTAAAGGCACCCCAAAAGAGTGAATTCACAGGATCAGACAAATAGGATAATTACAAAAAAAGTTACAGAAAAAATCAAAAAAATCACAGTCAACCTTGAGGTGTTTAAATAACACTAGAATTTATTAAAATAATCAGCAACAGTTTAATTCCTCTAGCATTAAATGAACACTAAAAAGGATTAAAATAATCTATTTTGGTGTTATTTCGAACTGTGAATGAAATTTTATTTTAAATAAAACACCAAAGTCAACGATTTGTAAACATTCAAAGAATTTAGCTTCGCTAGGAAAAATAGTAAGTTAGTTACTAACTTAATTACTAACTAACTTAGTAACACACTTACTAAATTCATTTGTGCTCAAAAATTTTTTTAAATTCTCGTCAAAATTTCAATTCTCTTCATCAATAATTCCATAATTTTAAATATCTACTATTTCAATAAAATTTTCCAAAAGAATTCCATTATTAAAAAGAAAAAATTTCAATACAATTCTACGTAAACATTTTATTATTTTCATAAATAATAAAATTTTTTACAGAAATTTAATTATTTACAAATTTTTTTTATAAATTTCTTCTCAATAATTCAATTATTGTTATAAATAATAACATTTATGCAGGGATTCAATTCTTTTTATAAATAATAAAATTCTTTTAGGAATTCAATTATTTTCATAAATAATAAAACTCATTGCAGAATTTCAATTATTTTTAATGCAATTTTAATCAAATTCCTCGAAAAATATAATTATTCTTAAAAAATTTTATTAACATTCGTCCAAAGAATTTGATGATTTAAAAAATCTGTTGATTACATTTTTTATGAGAATTTAATTTCAACAAACATGAAATTAATAAAATTGCTTTGTTAATAAAAATGGTTTTAAAAATGAATTTCAGTTAAAATCTTAGATTATATTTAAGTATTAAAAGCATTATAACGTGGATTTTTAGAAATAATTAAATTTTAAAAAAGTTTGAAACTAAAATCATTGAAATTGTTAATTTTTAATATTTTTAACAAAAAATTCTGTAAAATTAATTCTTTTTAAAAGTTTAATAGGATTTTTATTGAAATTGTAAACGAATAAATTTAAAAATTCTCATAAAACTCATTGCAGCGATTCAATTATTTCTATACAATTATAATTAAATTCCTTGAAAAAAGTAATTATGTTCATGCAAGTTTTAAAAAGAATTGAATTATTAAAAAACTTGTTACTAAAATTCTTGATGTAAATTGAATTTTAAGAAACATTCAATTTTACAATAAATTATTTAGTTTTGCATTTAAATTATTAAATTCTTTTAAAATTTTTTAATCAAAATTAATTTAAAAATGAATTTTCTGTTAAAATTTTAGATTATAATTGAATATTAAAAAGAATATAGGGTGAACTTTTTGGAAAACATTGAATTTTGAAATTAATATTTTAAAAAAGTAGAATTAAATTTTTTAAATATTATTTAAAGTTCTTATTTTCTAATATGCATGTAATTATATAATTTAGGAATAATTAAAATTTCGTAAAATTGAATAATTAATTATTTTAAAAAATAATAGATATAAAGTAAAATTGTAGTTAACATTTTTTTAAAATAGTAATTGAATTGAAATAATAAAAATAATTTTGAAGAAGTATAATATTCTTATAATATAAAATAATAGTTTTATTACTTGGTCGTCCTTAATTATTATAAAATATGAAGAAATCAATCACTCCGAGTAAAATTTTTATAAAAAAATTTGATAAACTAAAATTTAATTCATTGTAAAAAATAACACCAAATTTGATTATTTGACATCATGTACTTACCAGAAGAGTGAATTCACAAAATTAGTCAAATTTGATAATTTAAAAAAAAAGTTAAAGTAAAAAACTAAAAAGATTTTACAAATAAAAAAAGAAATTTCCTCTGTTCGCTCTTAAAAATTTGATTTTATACTCAATAGAGGTAGTGCATAGGATTAGCCAAATCTGTTAATTAAAAAAAAAGGTTAGAGCAAAAAATCCAAAAGCTTTGCCAAAACAGACAAATTTTTGCATCTTTTGCAAATAAAACAGTAGAAAAAAAAATTATTTAAGAGTAAAACAAATATTCCTAATGGACTTTATTCTTTTCAAGAAGTACCTTTCTGTAAATAAGCTGAATTTAGAAATTTTCTCCAAGTTTAGTCTAATATAATTTAATCATCATTTAATTAAAGTTTGTTTAAACTAACTCATTTTTCCTCTTAGTAAATAATTTTTCTACTTTCTTTCATTTACGAATCAAAAAACAAGTTATTAAATCTCATGAGTAGGAAAAGTCGAGGGAAAAGTTTTTGCAATATCCTGTGGAATGTTTCGAAAAAGTATGCGCTTTATGATTTTGTTTTTTCCGCAAATAAAACAGCAAAGAATGAAGTATTTCTAAAAAAAAAGTAAAAAATATAAATTTTTTAAAAAATTGTTCTATTATAGAATAAAAACGAAAAATATTGTTTTCAATACTTTTCTCTTGAAGCGAAGAGTTCTTTATTACCAAATAAGTTCAAAAAATATTTCTATTCAGTATGTTTTTAATTTAAAATATTTTTCATATTATAATTTACAATTTTATTTATGTTTACATTGTTCTTTCAATTTTAATTTACTTTCCCATTGTTCTTTCTATTTTAATTTTTGTTTTAAATTGTTTATTCGATTTATATTGTTTATTATTGAAATTAAACTTTTACGTTTATATATCTAGCTTGTGTTAATTAACAAGTTTCAGCTGTAATTGCAAAGAAATGAAAATAAATTCAATTGAATCGTGAATTTACAACTTCGAAAACTTCTTTACTGATTTACATTCATTACAGAATTAATCAAACTTCGCGCGAGATTCTCTCCGCAACTTCTTTTTCTTTTCAAATTCAGTTATCCAACTTTCATATATCAGATGACAGTTAACAAATTGCTCACGCTATTTATTAAAACTCTGGTAATTAAAAAAAAAGATAATTACCACTTTTCAGTATTTGAATAAATTTTGTTTTGATTTTTTAAATTACACACTGAAAAAAGAATTCTTTTTATTCTTATAACCTATGACTTGTCATTTATCAAATAAAAAAATTATAAATAATTAACTAAATAAATTTAAAATGAAATAAATTCTTTTCATCGAATCATTTTCAATTTAGTCAATTAAATAGTTGCTTCAAATTAAAAGTTGCTTTAAATACTGAAACTATTGTTTTAACGAGAATTTATTTGCCTTAATTTCATTCAAGTAAATATTTATCTGAATCAAGTACATTTATTTCGGTGTAAAATTAAACCCGGAACTAAACTATGGAAATGTAAATTGAATTTTTCTAGTGAAGAAATTGAAATGTAAATAATATAAATAAAAAAAGGTCGAAAATAGTTTTTAATGTGAAATTAAGTGTGGACGAAAATATCTCACCAACTTTACATTAAGGGGTCAAGTATCTACCCTTAATCTGAAATACAAAAAGTCGAGGAATTAAATATATTGAGTAGTACATTCATTAAAATTCCCCTACACAAAACAATTTCTGAATAATAAATTTTTCTTTTCTTTTTGATAATAGAAAATAGAAATTTAATTACAAAATTCAAAGATTAATTTCGTTTACCTATATTATTACGAACAACAATAGGTCTCAGATTAAAGAAGTGATATAAAGTAACTAAAAACAGACTGCTTCATTGTCCGAATAAAAAAAAAAGTTGTAAGAAAATTTTGAATTCTCAAACTATATGACTGGTAAAACCAAAGTCCAAAACTTGATATAATTCTCAAGTTGCAAGAAGCAGTCAGTTAAGCTAAAAGTAGGGTTTGAAACTGTGTGAACCCCTTGGGAGTTTCCCTTTAAGTCAATTTAGTCGAGTCCTTGTGGTAAGATAAACACACGTACATAAAAGAGAGTGAATACGTGTTTGTATTGGTCTTGATAGAAAGGGAGGCTGCGAGAGGAAGTTGGAAGATAAGGCGAAATCCGGTTTAAATATAGGTTATAAATATAGAAAGTAGATGGTTTTAGAAATTTATAAATAAATATTTATTTTGAATCACGGGATATTTTGCTAAATTTTTAAACACTAATTTTCGTTGTAGAAAAAAAAATTATTGTACTCACACTGAAACGATTTTTTCTTATTCAAATAAATCGTTAAAATGATAAAATTGTAAAAATCCAAAAGTTTTTGAAAATTCAAAATGGCGGATCCAACATGGCGAACGAGAAAATAAAAATCACTCGGATTTATTTGTTTTAAATTGAGAAATTATTTTTATTCAAGTAATTATTTTTTTTTTTGGTTCTTAAATTTATTTTCAAATTTATTTTTACAATTTATTTTTAGAATTTATTTTCAAATTCATTTTCAAATTTATTTTTACAATTTATTTTTAGAACATATTTTAAGTCAACCGTAGAATTAGTTGACAGAAATAATTTTTTTTTTCCTCAGTGTTCCAAAATATTAAACGACCATGTTGATATCAAATTCCTCGAAAAATATAATTATTCTTAAAAATCTTATTAACATTCGTCCAAAGAATTTGATGATTTAAAAAATCTGTTGATTACATTTTTTATGAGAATATAATTTCAAGAAATATGAAGTTAATAAATTATTTATTTTTGTATTTAAATATTTGAATTTTCGTAAAATTTACCAATAAAAATGGTTTTAAAAATGAATTTCAGTTAAAATTTTAGATAATATTTAAGTATTAAAAGCATTATAACGTGGATTTTCAGAAATAATTAAATTTTAAAAAAGTTTAAAACTAAAATCATTGAAATTATTAATTTTTAATATTTTTAACAAAAAATTCTGTAGAATTAATTCTTTTTAAAAGTTTAATAGGATTTTTATTGAAATTGTAAACGAATAAATTAAATAATTCTCATAAAACTCATTGCAGCGATTCAATTATTTTTATACAATTATAATTAAATTCCTTGAAAAAAGTAATTATGTTCATGCAAGTTTAAAAAAAAATCGACAAAAGAATTGAATTATTAAAAAATTTGTTCCTAAATTTCTTTATGAGAATTAAATTTTGAGAAACATTCAATTATTCAATAAATTATTTACTTTCGCATTTAAATAATTAAATTATTGTAGAATTTTTTAATAAAAATTAATTTAAAAATGAATTTCAGTTAAAATTTTAGATTATAATTGAATTTTTTGAATATTATTTGAATTTCTTATTTTCTAATATGCATGTAATTAAAGAATTTAGTAGTAATTGAAATTTCGTAAAATTGAATAATTCAAAATGGCGGATCCAGCATGGCGAACGAGAAAATAAAAATCACTCGGATTTATTTCTTCTACATTTAGAAATTATTTTTATTCAAGTTATTACTTTTTTTGGTTCTTGAATTTATTTTCAAATTTATTTTTACAATTTATTTTTAGAATTTATTTTCAAATTTATTTTTAGAATTTATTTTCAAATTCATTTTCAAATTTATTTTTACAATTAATTTTTAGAATATATTTTAAGTCAACCGTAGAATTAGTTGACAGAAATAAATTTTTTTTCCTCAGTGTTCCAAAATATTAAACGACCATGTTGATATCGGAACAAAAGACTTGAAAAGTTTACTGTCAAGCGATACTACATCTATATATAGTGTTAATAGCTTCTCTCGGGAACGGTAATTCCTTTCGGATAACCTCGCCAAATAGCATTATAATACAGGTCGACTATTTTGGCCGTCTGCCAATTTATATTTGTCCATCTGATTTGAATATTAGCGCCAACTGTAGAATTGACTACTTGTACTGATTAACGAACTCTGGTTTTAATTTGGTCTAGAAGAAAATAATTAGACAATTTTTAGGAATTTTTTTTTTTCGTTAAATTTATTGGATTATAAATTTTTATTGTCTGACTGTAACAATAATTTACTAGTGAAAAATCAGGAAAACGTTTCTATCGTGGTCCTAAAGTTTTGAACGTTCGAAAGAAACGAATTTTTTTCTGTATGAATATTTCAAAAAAAAAAATTTAAATCTAAAAAAGAAAAGAATTAAAAACAAATATTTTTCTAGTTTAGAATTAATATTTTTAATAAACAAAATAATTTTTTATTACAAAATATACAAAATTAAAAAAATATTTTTAAAAATTGAAAAAATATTTTTTCAAAGAATTTATAAATTTTGAAAATAATTGGATTCTTTAGACTAATTTTATTAAAATTTCGGTTTAAATAATGTTGAATTTCTTTTGTGAAATTTTTATTAAAACAGCAAACATTAAAAATTATTGAATTTTGAAGAATTTTTTGAAATCAATTAAATTTCTATGAAAAATTTTATAAAAATTATTTTAAAAAAATGGAATTGTTACAAAAAAATTTCATTGAAATTTTTTGAAAATAATGTAATTCTTTAAAGAATAAGTAATAAAAGATAAAAAAATAATTGAATTTCCGAGAAGAATTTTACTTTTTTTAAAAATAATTGAATTTCTCCAATAATATGTATTTGCTATAAAATTCAATTTGTTTTAGTGTTTTTAACAAAAATTTCATTTACAAAATTCGTTATTTTTAATAATCAATTAAATATATATTTTTTAAATTTTAATTATTCTACACATTACATTAGTAAAAAAAATATTCTTATTCCCAGGAAAATTTTACTATTCTCTTCTTTGTTTATTTCTTAAAAAATAAAAATTAACATGAAATAAATTTTCTATTCAAATTTTTCTTTCTCAAAAAGCAGAATATTTTATTTCAAAAAATTGAAAGGAAGAAATTTTACTTTTAAGTGCAAAAGTTTTCTTTTTATTGTCAAATGGAGAAGAAGATTAAATAAGAATGTTCAGTACTTTCTGCTTGGTCAGTGAATTCCACTGATTCAAATTTAAAGAGGAAATTTTCGCCTGACTGAAACTGTCATTTTCTACTTGAAAGGCAAATATTTATTTAAAAGTAACGAAATAAATTACAGATTAAATTCAGTGGTAGAAAAAATAAACTTTTATTTTTCTAAATAACGTTGTTTGCTAAGCAAACAGTTACGGTCTGACTAGAACTGGATTTTTCTACTTAAACCGCAAACATTAATTTTTTCAACTGAGAAAAGTATAATATTGAGAAGAAATATTTACCTAATTTTTCTTGTGTTAAGAAATTAAGTTTTTGTCTGACTAAAAATTAATAACTTTACTTGAAATTACTAAAATTCATGTTTTGTTTAAAAAAAACTAAAAAAAGTGATGCTTATCTTATTAAAACTGGTTTATTTCACTTAGAATTATAAAAAATTTGTGTTTTAAGAACAAATGCCTTAGAATACAGAATGAAATTATTTATAAAACACTTTTATTACCCTAAATAATGTTTTACCCGTTATGCAAATTCCGGCTGACTAAAACAGTTCTTTTCTACTTATCACTGCAGAAAACAAGTTAATTTAATGCAAAACAGAAAAAAATTATACTTTTTATAATTTAATAAAACTAATTTTTCCCTACAATGTAAATTTCTGGAGTAAAAGAATTTTAATTTTGTCAGACAACATATAATTGAGCCATACTACTCAGATTTTAAAAAAATTTATGTTTCCGTAATATAAAATATAATCTAGTTAGTAAAATTTTTCATAAAACGGACTTATTTCTTTAAATACTTTTTATTATACCTACTCGAGGTGCAAATACGGTATGTCTATATTTATTTTAAAAATTAAAAATTTTATTTTACTTTTTATTATAAATTTATATTTATTTATTTATAATTATAAATTAAAAATTTTATTTCACTTTTTATTATACTCGAGATGCAAATTTGGTATGTCTAAAATACTTCTTATTTCAACTTATCACAACAGAAAAGAAATTTTCCAAATCATATAAAAATAACCATAGTTTATTATGGTATTAATATTAATTATTTTTATTATAATAATTATTATCAGGTAGTACAACAATTATTTAAAATGAAACAAATTCTTTTGATCAAATCATTTTCAATTTAGTCAATTAAATAGTTGCTTCAAATTAAAAGTTGCTTTAAATACTGAAACTATTGTTTTAACAAGAATTTATTTGCCTTAAGTACAATTTATTTCATTCAAGTAAATATTTATCTGAATCAAGTACATTTATTTCGGTGTAAAATTAAACCCGGAACTAAACTATGGAAATGTAAATTGAATGTAAATTGATTCGGTATGTCTAAAATACTTCTTATTTCAACTTATCACAACAGAAAAGAAATTTTCCAAATCATATAAAAATAACAATAATTTATTATGGTATTAATATTAATTATTTTTATTATAATAACTATTATCAGGTAGTACAACAATTATAATGATGATATTATATTAATGACAGTAAAAGTAAATAAAAATAGAAACAAAAAAGATTGATGAGTATAATAAAAATAAAATTACGAGAGTATTTGATTTACTGTGATATTTTTTTGTACATTTGGGAAAAAAATTTATAGGTGACGCGAAATTTATTATCACCTCAACAAGGAAATCGATAGTGCGTGTCGTTATTATACGTGTAGCGCGAATAAAAAAGAATATTATACGAATAATGCTGTTATAAAAGGTGATATATACATATATAGAGCGTACACATACATACACATATATAAATATATAACATCGATTGCACTTTGACTTTATATTGACTTTCATTTAATTTAGGTTTCAATTTTCCCACTGTGAATTTAGCATTGGTTTTTTCACACCGCCACATTCAGCAGAATTTTTTACTAGTCACGCAATTTTTTTCATTTGCTTTTATTTAATATACTATCTACGATAATATATTATTATAACAATTACGTAATAATATTAAATTATTAAATATATTATATTTTCACTGTTAAAAAAAGGTTCTAAATTAGAGCTGATTTTGGTATTAAAATAGAACAAAATTACGATTTAGTACCAAAATTTCTTCTCCATTAGTACCTTTTTTTTAAAGTGCAATATAAAATATTAAAATTATAATTAAAAAATTTAATATCAAATACAGTTGAATTATTAATAATAATAATATTATTTATCTTTACATAATCTTGTAATGTTAAAATTTAAAATTTTTCTTAGTAAAAAAATTTATTTAATTTTGTCTTTTCTTTTTGCTTAAATATGATAAAATTTTTTTATATTTTTTAATATAATTAGACATTTTGTAATATAGTCTTAATATATATCAAATTGAAGCTTAGAATCTACCGTTTATTTTTCACTTATGTTTAGTATAAATAAAATAAAATAAATTTTTTAAATAATTAATTAAAAATTACTGGCAATGGGAGTAAAAATTCAAATTCATCTCCGAAACCTCGTTTTTCAGTTAATCATATTTTTAAACTATGTTTTAATTATACGTAATGTATATATAAATATTTGAAGTTGTAACCCAAAAAATTTGTTAAATTATGTTTTAATATTTTTCAATTTAATAAAAACGTGAATTTTTTATTTGACAAACTATTCATCTCCGAAGCCTTTCTCATGTTTGGTAATCGTTATTGTTTTGTTTTTAATTTTTTATTAATTATTTTGAAATACCTAACCCTTGAATTATAAAAAAAAATTCCGTTTTATTTAAAATAAAATATTTCAAATTTTTTTAAATATAATATATTAAGTAGAAAGTTACATAAATAACAAAATTATAATTAAAAATAAAAAATTTTACAGAAAATATCAATTTTGAACTTAAAATGATAAATTAAAAAATTCATTACAATTTTTTTTCCGTTCAATATAAAGACATTTATATATTAGTTATTTTTGAAAAGATAAAATAGTTATGAATAAATTATTAAATTATAAATGAATAATGTTAAAAGTTTAATAAATTAAAGAAATTCAATTTAAAAGGAATTTTTAAACAAAAACCCCAATATTGATTACAGTATATTTAACCTTAAAAACACTTAATATTAAAATAATTCTGGAAGGCTTATTTTAGAAAATTAATTTGGCATAACTCAGATTTTTATCTTTAAACGTATTTACAACCTACCCATGACAAAAAAATTTCAGAAAATGTACAAATTAATTTTTTTTAGTTTTTATAAAAAACAGGTGCCTTTCAGGAGAATCACCCATGTATGACAGTAAAAAAGTAAATATAATAAAAGTTTCATTAACCTTAATAAATTATACCCATAAAATACATGATAATAACATTCTTATCAGATTACTTAAAACTTTAATTTAATTTTATTACAATCTTCAAAAGAATCTTTAAATTCTTTTCATTCTCATTCTTATATATATATACAGGATATAAATTTTTTCCCATCAAGATTGAATATATAAAATGCAAATAAAAGCTCGTGTTTTCGTTATTTTAAATGTGAAAAAAACTATTTTTAGAAAGAAGGTATCCATTAATAAACTGAAATGAAATTAGACTTTGTATACTGGCTCTTTTCATGATTCAAGACTAACTTCTGTGCTTGATGGTGGATTAATGAAGCTTCAGAAACAAGTGATTACACTTCACGAGAATAAGAGAAAGAGAGTGTCGAGTCAATTTCACCATTTATCGTTATTTAAACAAAAAAATGTCTCAAGTAATTTCGTTTGGCATTTAATCAATTTTATATTATACTATATAATGATAGAAATGTACGTTTTCTGATTGTTTTCTACCCGACGACATGTTAATAAAACTAAGAATAATAATGATAATAAATAAATTATTAAAGATAAAAATACAAGAAATAATTATAAAAATAATCATTGGGATGATAATAATAATAATAATAATAATAATAATAATAATAATAATAATGATAATAATAATATTAATAATAACTTATATCACCAAGTGTCTCTGAGAGATAAGAAAAATCAATCAATATCAAAGTTCAACGAGTGGTATGAACATCTGTCGTTATTATCAAAGAGCGACATTTTAAATGTGGAAAATAAATCTCAATTCACGTAAAATGTAATTATTTTTCAACTAATTGAAATTTTTTAAATATAATCAATTTATTAATTGCAATAATTTTTTCA
This sequence comes from Leptopilina myrica (nomen nudum), assembly GCA_032872475.1. Lineage (NCBI taxonomy): Eukaryota > Metazoa > Arthropoda > Insecta > Hymenoptera > Figitidae > Leptopilina > Leptopilina myrica (nomen nudum). The sequence continues at coordinate 23,741,222 of CM065458.1, read as the reverse complement.
TTATACAGATGTATTTTCATTCTGCTTTTGAAATAATTACTACTTGTAATAATTAATTTTAGTTGATTTAAAAAAATATAAAAAATTATTTAATTACTTTTCATTAAAGACCATTGATATTCTTTGTGTAAAAATTGAAGTTTTTACTGCGACTAAACCAATTTTATTCTACTTTTAAAATCACTAAAAAAAATTATCCCAAAGGAAGCAGAATAGAAAAAAGAATATTTACTTGGATGAAGACATTTCCTTTTACCTGATATCTTTTTCTACTAAGTGCTCAAATTGTGCCTGACTTAAATTCTACTTTACTACTTAAAACGCATAAATTAAATCTCTTTAAGGAGCAAATAATACCAGATTAAATTCTGTGAATAAAAAATCTCCTCTCCGATTTAATTCTTTCTCTTCTGTCAGAGAATCTAGTTTGTCTTACTATAAACAATTTTTATCACTCATTCCTGTCAGAAATATTGCATCTAATAAAGAATTACGATAGAAAGAATTGCAGAAGAGTTATTTTTTTTTAAAAAGCGTAAAATGCTGAGAAAAAGCTTTTTCTTTAATTTTACCTCTATTTGCAATTAAGTTTTGTCTGACTAAAAAATTATCACTCAGGTTGAAAATTTGTAAATTATTTTTTTTTCTAAACAAGCATGAAAATATTCAATGGATTCTTTTGAAAGTAAAAATTTCGAGTCATTAAATATATTTGTCTGCTGTAAGTGTGAAAAAGACACTAAAATAATATCCTGCTCTCGAAATGTAAATTAATCAGAAGTAAAAATTAGTAAACATTTTTGACACTCTAAATTTAGAAAGCGACAGTTCAAATTTATTAACTAAAAAATGTAAAGCTTGTCTTACTAAAATTGACTTATTTCCCTTTGATTTACATACAAAACTCATGTTTTGTGGACAAAACGTAAAATATTGAATAAGATTATTTACATTAAAATTTATTTCTCTAAATAATTTTTTTTTACTTCGGGTGAAACTTCGGTCCAACGTTATATTTTACAAAAAGAATTTTTTTTTATTATCTCTGTATTGAAAAGTTAAGTTCTGTCTGACTAAAAATGTGTTGCTCCACTTGAGACTACTAAAATTATTGTTATTTAAATAAGGTAAAAAATGTCCGATTGATTTTTTTCAGAAAGAAAAATTCCTGTGGTAAAATATGTTTTTATACCCCGGGGCATAAATTATGTCAGACCAGAAAAATTTATTTCTACTGATCAGTAAGAAAAACGAAAAAAAATGAGGCAAACGTAAATAATAATTTACATAAAATTAGATAAAAGAAACTTTCTCGGCTTTCAAAATTTCTTAATTTAAAAAAATGTGACAACTGTCTGATTAAAATTGACTTGCTCCGTTAATAAATACAAAAAAATCATGTTTTATGAACAAAGTCTAACAATATTGAATAAAATTATTAGTAATAGACATTTATTTCCTTAATTTTTTTTATTTAGATGCAAATTCAGGCTGATAAAAAGAATTCTTTTTTACTTATGGGGCGTTCCATAGCTGGAAGAACTTTTGAATCTCAGATTTTGTTTATACTTGGTTAATTTGTTGTGTTTACATCTTCACAAATTTGGGTACTTTTTAAGGACATTCCAAGCTTTAATAAAAATATTTTTTTATAAAATTTGGTTATTTCATTCCTTCATGAAAAAAACAACTTAAAAAAATAATTGTTTAACCAAATTTGTCGAAAAGTTTAAAAAATTATTTTTTAATAAAATATTATTAAAACTCAATACATTCTCTTTAATTTTTATAAGAAACATTTTTTTCTAGGACCAATAGTTTACAAGATAAAAATTCCTGAAAAAAAGTGACCAAAAAGTTTAATTAACAATATCTTGCAAAATAATTAAAATTTTGCAAAATCCTTTAGTGTACTTTAAAAGCACCCTACACACAACAAATTAACCAAGTATAATCAAAATCTGAGATTCAAAAGTTCTTCCAACTATGGAACGCCCTTTATCACTCCACGAAGCAAAAACAAAATCTAAATATACCTGATAAGAAAATTGAAATAGTTTTTATAAAAAACTCAAATTACTTATATTCACCTCATTCTACTCTAATTCAATTTGTAAAATGTGACTAATTTTGTAGTTATTATTTGCTAATTATTAGTCATTTTTTACAAATCGACGAATCAAAAAGTCAACCAAAATTTTACTAAAAATTAATTATTTTTAGTTTTTTACACAAAGAAAAATTTATTTAATTCAAATATGCGATTATTTGTCTATTATCAAATAAATATTTACTCTAATGAAATCCTTTTTATTTGATGATTTGAGGAAAATACAATTTGATTCAAACTTAAATAATAATTAATTGTTTGATTTAAGTAAATGTTTGTTGATAATAGACCAGTAATCAGATCTATTTAGTTAACTAAACAGTTTTATTTGTAATAGTTTTATTTACATTAAAATTTTTATTTGCAATAGTTTTATTTATAATAATTTTTTTTCGTAAAGCTTTTATTTGGGTGATTCTTCTGAAAGTGACACTTTTAAAGTTCAGTTTTTTAATTTATTTTTTTCCTATATTGTATGATTTTTTCTATTAAAAGTACTTAATTTCATACTCAAGAGTAAGATTTTTAGATAGCGAAAAATTAGTTCTTAGAAATATTAAAGTTTTTCTCCTTTAAAGAAGATTATTGTTGCTGCATTAGATTAATTTTATATAATTCACGAGTTTTTCTATTAAAAATCCACGCTAATATCGTTCACGAAATTGAAAATAAAATTACACCGCTTAAAAATTAATAATTTGCATATTTTAATACCAAATACATTCAATTCGATTAGAAAATAAATTAATTGAAAGAATTTGATTTAATGGTAATTTGGGTTAATTTTTTCAAAGCATTGCAGGTAAATACTGAAAACAAAAGAAAAACTCGAATATTTCAAGGAAAAGGCTTCGGAGATGAAAAATAAATTTTTTTTCACATTTATTTACATTAGGACACAATTAAAATACGTTTTTTTTGTAAAATAAACAAATCTCACACCCTCATTTTCTATTACCATCGAAATATTCTGTTAAACTTACTTCTAAATTCAGTTATTTATTAAAAAGGAAAGCTTCAGAGATAAAATTGAATTTTTACTAGGAGCAAAATGTAAATTTCGATTATTTAGAACAGAAAAAATTTTTCTTCTTTTTGTAGATAAAATGTAGGAAAATTAAACCTCTGATTCTCAGGTTTATTTTAATGCGCATTAAAATTTTGTTTAGGATATTTTTAATCCACAAAATATCAGTAATCATTGTAAAGAAAATTTAAACCTAAAACTGAAGACAAAGTTTAAATATTTTTATCAAAAATAAAAGTGAGGTCTAAAAATTTGCAAAATGCACAAAATTATAGAAAAAACATTGTACTTTCTAACACTATTTTTAAAAAATTTCTCAAAGTTTGAAAAAACCATAAATATTTAGTTTTCTTATAGAAGTCCTATTGGAGACATGTTGAAAAGTCTTCGGAGATGAAAGTAATTTAGTAATTACATAAATTCAGTTGAATAAAATTATTTAATTTTCTTTTTAAAATGATAAATAAGTGCTAAATTTTCACTATGGAAATTGATAATAATTTTTAACGAGTAGATTTTGTAAAATTAATCAAGACATGAAAAATGTCACTTCCAGATGAATCACCCATTTACGTCGATTAAAATTCTTATTTAAAATTAAAACAAATAAATAATCCAGTTGGCACCAGAAAAATTCTATACAGATTAAAATGTAAAAAATACATTTTATTTGCAGAATATAAAAATTACCATTCACTTGATAAAAATTAAATTAAATTCCCTTTTTTACCCATGCTAAAAATTTCTTTTCATTATAGGAGGGTACATATATCAAATGCCACTCTGAGCTTCCTAAACGATGAATTTGAGGTGGAACGAGCTTTCGGTGAAAATCGCGAGGAGGCACTTCAAAAAGCTGGCCTCGTCACGTACTTTATAGTCAGAGCCCTCAAGCCATTCAAACCAGCTCTGACCAAAAGTCTCGCATCGCTGGCCGATGCTGAATATTCTCATACAGTCGTCTCTGACACTGATGGCAGAAACAAAGAGGACTCTGAAGATTTTCGACTACGACTTCGCCAGGAACTTGACAGCAGAAGTATGTGTCATGTAAATGAAAAAAAAAATAACAAAAAACTTTTCTCATTATCTTTCCTAATTCAACCTACTTTTCCATTTGTTAAAAATAACTTTACACTCATTATTAAAAAAAAAATATTAAAAAAACACTTTTCCGTTTTTCTTTTTTTTTGCAAAAAATTTTCCAACTCAAAGCGTGACAGATTTTTTTATCATTTTATTTTACAAAAGTCCGACAAGTCCAACTTTGCTACTATTCAATTTTAATTATTAAAATTGTCTCTTTATGTACTTTTTTCTTTTTTTATTCTGACGAAAATTTCGTTAAATTAATCATTTTTTTAATAAATATTTATTTATAAAATAAAATTGTTTAATAATATAGTAATTTTCTTTAAAATAAGTATTATTGATTGAAATATTGATATTAACTATTTTTATTACTAATTTGATATTAATAGCATATTAATTATTTTTAATTACATTTTTTAAAGAAAATTTCTTTAATTAATATTAATTTAAATTCCTTTGAATTGGGATAATATTTGATTGAAATTTACTAATTCTATTTCTAACTCTCTATACGTAAATTCTGATTCTAATTCGAATGTAAAAAATAATATTTTTAACATTCATTAATATTTCTAAATTATATTTATATTATAATATTGTAATAATTAATAACTAATTAACCATATTTAGTCATTTCAAATCGTAATCAAGAAAAATGTGTTTTATAAACAAAATTTAATTTTAGGTCTGCGTTTTTGTAAATTGACTTTGACTTTCCATTCAATTTTAATTTTTATCTTCACTTTGACTTGACTTTGATGTTTAGTTTTAAATTGAAAAAAATCTATTTCATTCAAAAAACAAATTATTTACTCTTTTATTATCAAATAAAATATTTACTTGAATTAAGTAAATTCTATTTGAGTCAAGTAAATATTATTTAAGACGAATAAATTGTATTTGAACCAATAATTTCAGTGTTTGAAATAAATACCATTCAATTGGTTATTATTTTAATTTAATTGGTCAAATTTTGTTTGAAGTAAATATCAATTTGATAATACATAGACAATTAAATCGATTATTATATAAAATAAATTTTATTTTCAGTACACACTGATGACTTTTACTTTGAATATCAAAATGAAAGTCAACGACAAAATGAAAATCATTGCCAAAGAAAAATTAAAAGTCAAAGTGAAAACGAAAGTCAAAGTCAACAATAAAAATAAAATTATATTTTTCTATGAAATTTTTACTTGAAATAAATGAAAACTCCGGTCGTAGAAAATTATAGATGAACATAAAAACTTTTGAGTCCCACATTTTTACAGTCAAAAAAATGAAAACTGCCAGTATTAGTTACAAGAAGTTTTCAAAAAATAAAAAAATTATTTAAGGAGGTTGTTTACAGGTATGCAGACCTTCAGAAAAAATATTGAATTGACATTAAAGAATTTTTTAATATTATTGTTATTCGTATCTTCTGGAAGAAAAAATATCAATTTTCAAGAAAAAAAAAATTTGAAACTTACAAAAATTATTTATTTAGATATTTTACAAATGATCAAAGTTTTCTTCATACTAAAAGGTTAAACTTTTTCAAAACTGATGTCATAGTGACGGCTTCTTTTCTTCAGAAAATGGTTCACTATAACTTGACCGCTCAGATTTATAAACAAATACACCGTTTTTAAAATATGCTTAGTTGTTTAAAAGTGATTTAATTTTTTTAAAAATTTTAAACAAATAAACATATTTTCAAAACGGTGTATTTGTTTATAAATCTGAACAGTGAAATTATAGAGAACCATTTTCTGAAGAAAATAAGCCGTCATTGACTTATATCGAATCAGTTTGGAAAAAGTTTAACCTTTTCATATCAAAAAAAAACTTTGATCATATGCAAAATGGTTAAATAAACAATTTTTGCAAGTTGCAAATTTTTTTCTTGAAATTTGATATTTCTTCTACCAGAAGATACGAATAACAATAATATTAAAAAATTCTTTAATGTCAATTCAATATTTTTTTTTGAAGGTCTGCACACCTGTGAACAACCTCCTTAAGAAGAAATAAACATTTCTATTTTGATTAAATTTAAAAGTTAAAAACTGTCGGTTTCAGCATTGAACAAAACGTTTTCAAAAGCAAAATAAGGAATTTATTTAAGTCACGAATAAGTAGCGACATTTTTTTTTGGTAAAATTGAAAACAACATATTTTTTTTTGTGAAATTGAAAACAACATTTTTTTGAGGGGGTAAAATTGAAAACAATGGGAAAACGTAATTTTTTTGTACAATGAAAAATGAATTTTTTTCAGTTGGAGGAACGGAGTTGAAGGGTCACGCTTCGTGGCTGACTCTGCATTTCAAGGATCCACAATTGGAGAAAGGTTTTCATAGTGCTGAGGAGGCATTTTCACCACTGTCAGTACTGGGAGGACCTTTAGTGCTACTGTGCTCGGCTCCAGTATGGAAATTCCAACATTCGAGTCGATTCACATACGGAGGTGTGGCAGTAGTCACGCTCTATGGAATAGTCTTGGCAGGTGCAACTTGCCTTGGAAGCGCCGTGAGAGCGAGATGGCTTCGAAGGATTTTGGCTCTCCTCATGATATTTTCCCTTAGCATTTTCGTTCTCCTCGACATGGTGAGTGGAAAAAGTTGTATTTCTCTTTTCTGTGAAAACAAATATTTTTCTCATTCTCTCTTTTAGAAAAAACGCAAATACCTTTCAACTAATTCTAAAACACTTTTGAAATATTTGCTTGAAAAAAAAGAATCGTTTGGTATTTTAAAAATCGTGTTTTTACCAAATTCGAATTTTTTGTCCCTTAACTAAAAAGTGGTTTTAAATTTAGTCAATTTATTTATTACGTTTGTCTACAAAAATTATTAAATAATTTAAAAACTTAAACAATAAAAAATATATTTTTAAGAAATTTTAATTTAATTTATCACTGTAAATAAAAGATTCTAAATTAGAGCATATTTCGGTATTAAAATAGAACTAAATTACGATTTAATACCAAAATTAGTACAAAATTAATACCTTTCTTTTTACAGTTTAGTCTTTATTTGTATTATTATTCATTAAATATTATTCTTAATAATATTAATAATTAATTTTACATTTGAACATTTTATTTAATTCATATAAAGGATTTTGCAACAATAAAATTTATTTCAGAAACAGAAACCATAAAATATATTTTTTTATTTTAAAAATAGTAGCAAATATTCCCTCTTACAGATAAAACACAATTCGTACTTTTTAATTTTTGTTTAACAATGAACCTTTCTTCCAAAAATTTGTTTCCCAGAAGATATTTTTTGCAAAAGATTGAAGAAGTCAATTTCTTTTTCTTTATAAGAAATGAATTTATTTTATTTAACAAATTTTATTAAATTTTTTTTAAATAAATGAAAAATGCATATTTGGGATATTTTTTCACACTTTAAAGTGATTTTTGTTTACTTTTTTCCAATTTTTGGTAAATTTTCTTTTTAAATTTCTTAAATGTAAAAGCTAATGAATTCTAAGCTAATTTTTTAAAGATTAAGGAATAACAAAAATTAACTGAACAAAATTGCGAGCAAAATCGTTTCTTATAAATAAATTTCATTCATTTTGAAAATGTAATTTAATATTTAAAACGTAGAGATAGTAATATTTAAATATAAATTATTGTAGAAAAAGTAATTTTTATTACACCAAGTTATTAGCAAAATATGGTTAATTTTAATTATTTAACACCCAGAAAAAAATGTTTTTTAATTTTAAAAAACCAGTTTCTTTGGCTCATTTTGTTTTGTTTAAAATAAAAAATTTTCTTTATGAACAGAGTTTATGATTAAAAAAAAATTCATTCATTTAAACAAATTTTCATTTAATCCAAATAAGTTGTTCTTTAATTTAAAGAATATTTTTTATTATTGATATAAAATCATCAAAAAAAAATATATTTGTTGCACAGAAATTTCCCTTTTTAATTAAAAAATTATTTCTTTGGTCATAGGGTTAAAGTTTTTAATCAATTTAATCAGTTTTTGAATCAAAGAAAAAGTCATTTTTAATCGACAAAGCAAGACAGAGCGAATTATTTCTTTATTTAAAAAAAAACTAAATTTTAACTTTTTTTTTTGTTTTTACATAATTTTGTGTCAATAAGAAAATGTTTTTAATTTTAAAAGATAAGAAATTTAATAGAAAATTATATTTTTTGTTTTAACATTTAAATTATGTTAAACAATTTTTTGTATTAAACCAATAAGAAAATAATTGATTTTAGTTGTATTCACGTGAAACTCAGTATCAAAATTTTAAGCAGATAAATAATCTTGAAAGTGTCTGCTACAAATTTGGATATAATTTCTATTAATTAGGACAAATAAAGTTTAATAACTAATAAGTCATCATTTATATCGTATTAGAAATTATTTTCAAAATTCTAAATCATGATTATTAAATAAATAGCAAAGAAATTTTTTTCCTTCATTTTTAATTTTTACATTTATATTATTATTATTATTATTTGTCAATTATTTGTCAAAGATAAATATTCTTAACTTAAAAAATAAAACAAAAAATTATTAATTTTTAAAAAAGTATTTCTCAAATTCCGGGGATTTTTTCTTCCTCCATCAATAAAAAACTAAGGAAATAAAAAATGCCTTTCATCAAGTTTGAATATTGCGAAAATGAGTGAAAATTAAGGGTGGATACTTGTAAACAACAAAAGGAGGGTAAAGAAGATGTTATTTAAGATTCCCTTTGGAGCATCTTTTGATGTGATGCTGTCTGGTGAGATTAAATTATATATGCACCTGTAAATATGATGAAAATAACTTATCTCAGGGGGGTTTCTCACTATAAAGCACATGACGGGAAGTTTCTCAAGGACTCGTGAAGTAGACTGAAGCATCTTGTACTTGATGACAAGCTATCTCTTTCCACATAAGCCATTACTCATCAAGTTCTCCTTTTCGAAACGAGACCGAGAAGAAGGGATGCTGTGAACTATTGTACAATAAAGCAAAAGAGATTTTGCGCAGATATATTCCTCCATGCCAGTTCACTTGTAATAAGATCATGAACTCATTGTTTTTACGTCAAAATTACAGAAAAATTATTTCCAACAATTTTTTTCCCCTTTCTTTTGTCTTTAATATTTAGAAACAAAATAATTTAATACAAAAATGTATTACTATATGATAATATTTATTATTTAATTAATAAATTACTAAAGATTATATTAATAAAATAAATTATTAATTTTTTTTTTTACTAAAATATTAATAAAAGTTTGAATAAATAAAAAAGTTTGAATTAGGAATGAGCAAAATTAAGTGAAGAATTAAATTACAAAAGGATTAATAAATGAGAAGAGAGGAAGTTTAATAAAGAAAAAGTAATACTAAATTTTGTGGTCTTTCGAAAATTTTCCACAAGTCTCATTTTTTTCTTCTTCTATTTTTCGGAATTGAAATTCACTTTATGATAATAGAAAAACTTGTTGAAAAAGTTTCAATTAAAATTATTCACATTACTTCTGACAATTACAATTTAAACTTTCGCCACACTAATATATGTTGGAAACATACTTTTGCTCCACTGGATTACCTTCTCAGGGAAAATGGTTCATTGGGTCAATCCGATTAAACTCGAATAGAGGATAATTTCTTAATTCAATGTTAATTATGTTAAACCAATATTTTTCAGGTCATATTATTGACTCTGCCCTTTTAAATATGCTAATTTGTATATTTAAATATTGAAGGATTATTAATTGCGCTTTTTCCAATTTTTATTTTATTTCTCCCGTTTTATACTTTATACGTCATTTTTTATTTTCACTTTATTTTTAATTTTATATTGAATTCTATTTTTATATTTAAAGCTATAAATAAAAGCCAACTTATTTTTATATTTCAAATTCTTTACAAGTTTATAGTTTGATTATTTTTAACTTGACGTTTTTTTATCTCTACTTATATATATTTATTTATGTTTTATTTTTGATTTTATAAATTTTATATTTTATTTTAGTGTTTTTTTAAATTATTAATCTGTTGGATTAAAATTTATTCGCTCGATATTATCTGTCTTTCTCTTTCTCTTTATCTCTCTCGAAAAATTTTTTTATATGGGTTTAAATAATAATATAATTTTAATTATTAATTCAATCATTTTGATATTTATTTTATTTTGTATTATTATATGTTTAATTAACGTATAGAAAATTTTACTTCTCTAGATCCGTTTATATTACTAGAGGAATAAATTTATATGCAGGAACCATAAATTTCAAACCACATAATAGCAAATTTTGACTGTTATTTTAACGGTTCATTTCTAAGTAAATATTTTTTTTTTGAGAAATTAATCCGATTTTAAGAAGAGAGATAATTTTGTAGAATAAAAATTTAGAAAAAAAACTCACTGTTTGTAGCAGGAAATCAGCTTCTTTGCATCCTCCTTTATGTTTGTTTAATCTGAAACATTTAAAAAACAATTATCACTTACAATTTCATCTAATTAAATAAAAAAAGTTCTCCAACTAAAATAAATAAATAAAATTCTACAATTAAATTCTACATAAAAGTAGTTAGAAAAAATATTTTTGCAATTTTCTGTGCAAGATTGAACAAAAAATTTTCTTAATCTAAATTAGTAAAAATGTTAACTTGCTTTTAATGACTGATTTTTCGTTTTTGAAACAATGAAAATTAAATAATAATTAGATTCAAAGAAATATTTTTTAGTGAAATTTAATTAATTTAAAAAATTATTTTCAATCGAAGTGATATAAACTTTTTAGCAGTGCTGCCAAATGATGAAATACACAAATCTTCAAACTTTTCTTATTTATCGTCAGACATCTTTAAACTGGCAAAAAAAATTTCTTCTGATTTTGGTTATAATTTTTTCTAAAATATAATAAATGGTATTAAATTTCACAAACAGTTTTAAAGAAATAAATTAATGTTGTTGTGTTTAAAACTGTTCGCAGTTTGAAAATTAGATTTTCTTTGCTTCTCAACTTTCTTAATAAATTTTCTTTTTCAATATTTTTAATTTTTAAATTAATACACTAAAAATTACTAAATTCTTGCAAAGTTTTAATTAAAAATTTTGAAAATAATTTAAATCATTTGAAGAATTTTACCAACAAATTTTTTTAATAATTGAATTCTTTTGAGAAAATTTACTCAAAATTGTATTGCAAATAATTGAATTCTCACGAAAAATATAATTTTTTTTAAAAAATCACATTTTTTAAAAGAATGTTATTAAAATTATTTAAAATAATTTAATTCTTGACAAGAATTTCATTGAAAAAATTGTTAAATAATTGAATTTTTTCGTGAAATGTTATTAAAATGGTTTTAAAAAAATCGAATTCCTGCGATGAATTTTATTGTTCATAAAAATAATTGAATTTTTCAAAAGAATGTTTTATTACAATTTTTGAAAATAATTTAATTCTTATCAAAATTTTATGAAAAATTATGCAAATTACAAAATATTAAAAATTTTAATAAAATCCTTCATAAAAATTGAATTATTTCTTTAAATAGAAAAAGTATTGTAAAAACTCAATAATTTTAATAAAATTTCACAAACAAGTACAATTATTTTGGAAAGTTTTAATAAATCCTTCGAAATAATTCAATAACAATTTTAAGTAGTAAAATCAATGTAAAAATTCAATTATATTCAACAAATTTGGTAAATTTTTCAATTTCACGAAAGAATTAAATTTTTCTTAATTTCTTTATAAATTAAAAAAAACATTCAATTATTTTTTTAAATTTTAATAAATCCTGTGAAAAAATTTAATCACAATTATAAATAGTAAAATCTAAGCAAAAATTCAAATATATTCAATAAATTTTGTCCAAAGAATTTAATTATTTTAAAAAATTTTAATAAATTCTTTGAAACAATTCATTTAAAAAAAATATAAAATCTTTTTAAAAAATTGCAAACATTGCAATTATATTTAAGAAATTACGTAAAATTTTTACCAATTTTTTTATAAAATTTGTCAAAAAAATTAAATTATTTTTAAAAATTTTTATAAATCTTTCAAAACAATTAAATTACTTTTTTTACAGTAAAATCTTTGCAAAAATTCAATTATATTTAATAAATTACGTTGTTTTTGGAAAGAATTCAATTTTTTTCTTCATTCATAATAAATTGAATTATTATTTTCTAAAATTTTATTAAATTCTTCGAAGAAATTCAATTATATTTATAACTAGAAAAATCTGTACGAAAATTCAATTAATTTTTAATACAATTTAATGAAATATTTTTTATTACAAATTTTTTAAATAATTGAATTTTTTCATGAAATTTTATTCAATTAGTTTGGAAAATAATTGAATTCCTGTAGTGTATTTTACTGTTTATAAATATAGTTGAATTATTGTTTTATTCAAATATTTTTTAAAAAGTTCAATTCTTGCAAAAAAAATAGTTAATTATGCAGATAATGAGTTAATTTAAAAAATTTTGAATCTGAAATTATTCAGTAATTTAAATGTTTATATTTAGAAATATAAAGTTTTTTAATTTGAAAAATAATAAATGAAACATTTTTCTGTTTATTAAAATAATTTCAACTTTAATTTAATAATTTAAACTTTATTTAAATAATTAGTATTTTATTACAGAAGTAATTATTAATTATTACATTTATTATTATAATAATCATAATAATGTAAAGAACGACACTTATAATTTATTTTTAAAAAATAGTATGTTTCTATTATTTAAATGTTTATAAATATTTGCATTATTACTTGATGTATATATACACAGCTTTTGTAAAACTTCCAAAAAATCTTCAAGTTTTTACAAATATTTCTTCAAATTCTTTAAATATCGTAGATTGCTTTAATTTTCTTCAGATTTGAAGAAAAATCTCCCAATCTGGCAACAATGCTTTCTAAGAATAAATTTTTGGATTCTACTGAGAATAGTTATTAAAATAAAAAAAAAATAGAGTTTTAAAGATACTTACTTTTTATGAATAAAAATTATTTTTTCCACAGTAATTTATAATCAACTATTCTTGTTTCAGAATATTTAATTAAATTTACAAATTAAATAATTAGTGTATTGAATTGAAAACAATTTTGTTCTATTAGTTGGTAAACATAAAATTTGGTAACATTAAAAATTCTATTCATTTTGAATAATATTTGAAGAGGAAATTAATTAACTTGAGAGAATAATAATAATAACAGTGATATTAATGGAATAATTTAATGTTTCAGGCAAACTGTGCCGCAATTGAGGAGGTCGATCAGTCGTCGGATGGACCATCAAAGGGGCCATTGAAATGTCCATATCCTTCATATTACTCCTACATTGGCGTTCTTGCCTTAATAGTTATATCCATGCCTGTGTACATAAGTTATCTTGGAAAATCCATGTTGATGTTCATGCTGGCCGGAGCACAATGTGGATTGAATTTACTCTTGGGACCTAATTTAGATCGTGAGGAACGTTGCTCTGCACCACTAGGAGCAGTGGCTTTTCCTCTCAAACATTCTCTCTCTGTTACACTGCTAACCATTGCTCTCGCATTGGTCGTAGTCGCAAGATACGTTAGTAGAACTAATTACTCATTAATTATGTACCAATTAAGATTCATTCTCTTTATGAGATAATTGCGCATACCTACAGTATTTTCCACTTCAAATAATTCTCCCATTTCACTTTGCTTATGCAAAAAGAAATATGACTTTTACTATTATTTTTGATTTTTTTTAGGTGATATTATTATTATTATTATTATTATTATTATTATTATTATTATTATATCTACTATTAGCATGTAGTACACTGAGAAAACGTTATACTTCATTTAAATAAAAAAATAATTTTAAGTGATTTTGTTTAATTGAAATTAGTTTGTAAGCTTAATCTCAATATAAAGAAAATATCGACTGCTTTGATTCAAAAGTATTATTTGTTTAAATAATTAAATTTAATTCAAACATATTTTCTGTTTTCATTTAAACAAAAAATGTGTTTAAAAATTTTATGTTTCATTCCAACTTAAAAGTTGATTATAAATAATTTTAAATCAACCACAACTTATAAACATAATTAACTTATCAACATTAAACATAGTATTTTTTTAAATGAACCAAAAAATATGTTTCAGTTAAACTTAAATATTTTTAACTGTAAAGCAAAGATATTTTAAGTTTGATTTAAACAAAATAGGTTTGCATAAAATATATCGTTTTCTCAGTGCACTATTCTTTGGACAGTTTAAATTTTATAGAATTATTTAATAATAATCGAGATTTTATTAATTCAAGAAGATATAACTTTTGGAAGAATTAAGCTTTTTTAAAGTTTTATATATATAGTGAATTTGAAATCTTTTTTTGTTTACTCTTCAATTCCAAAAAATTTTTTTTTCAAAGAAAAATTATTTATTTCCTTTTTTCAAAAATAAACCATATTTTTCAATATATATAAAATCTACCACTTTTTTATTTTTTTATTTCAAAGTTGAGATGTTTTCCAGTAAAATATGCAAAGTTAAAAAATGTGACAACATTGAAAAAAAACAAAAATGGTTTAAAAAGTTTTTTTTTACTTTCTTGATAACTCATTGTTGTCACATTTTAAAATATTCATAATTTAAGGAATAAATCTTTGTTTTCAATGAAAATGATAAAAAATTATAAACAAGTGCGGTTTCTGTGAAAATTGAAAAATAAGGTTTATTCACTTTATTATTTATTTTTGAAAAAAGGACAAAAAATTGTGACGTTATAACGGTACAAATGCCCTTAAATGATTTTGAATCGATAAGCAAAGAAAAAATGCTTTAAAATTGAAATTTTTACAAATAGTCAATTATTTTATTTTTATCGCTTAGTTTCGTATTTAAATAAGTCAATTCTCGTAGGATTTTTTAATAAGAATCGATTAGAAAAAGAATTTCAGTTCAAATTTTAGAAAGTATTTAAAGAATCGAAAGAATTGCAGTTTTAATTTTTTAAAATAATTAAGATTCAAAAGGTTTTTACATTAAAATTATATTGGAATTTTAATTCCTGCCAAACAAATAAATAAAAATTCAAATATTTAAAAAAATAGCAATTCAAATTTTTTGATAATAGTTGAATTCACGTAAAGTAATTTTAAAAAATTGAAAAGAGGAAACTTTCTCAAGTTTTAATGAAATAAATTTTATATTTCAAAGAATTTTGTTTTCTGACATTAATAAAATATTTTTAAATATTATTGTATTTTTTGAAGAATTTTAACTAAATGTTTGGAAAAAATTTGCAAAAATTTTGAATTTAAATAATTCAATTATCGTTAAAGAATTTTAATGAGAATTGATTTAAAAAAGAATTTTAGTTAAGACTTTTAAAATTTTTGCTTTTAAATATAATCAAATATGAAGAAGAAATGTTTGTATAATTGAACAACGGTGAATAAAACTCAAAAAATTCTTGTTTAATAAATAAATTAAATCAGAAAATATTTGGAATTTGTTTAGAGTCGTAGCCTTTGATAATTTTTTAATTTTTCAACCAATTGTTTTAATAAAAAAAAAATTTATATAATAAATAACCAAAAAAAATTGAATAAAAATCGTAATTACATTTCAAGTGATAATATTACTCTAAAAAAAATTATTTAAAACAAATAAACGATTACTTGTCTATTAAAAAATAAATTTTTTTTATTTACAAATGAATATTTATTATTTCTTACAAATAATTTATTTTCATTTATTTGTCTCTTAAACTGAATTTATTTGTTTATATACAATTTTACTTAAATAATAATTAAGTGAATAATATTTTTTTTATAATAAACAAATAATCGGTTATATTTAAATATTAAATTTAATAAATTTTCTCCCAGTGCAGAAGAAGAATAAAAAAAATTATAAATTCGAAAATTTCGTTAAATATTTATCGAATAATTTTATCGGAAATTGGAAAATTAGAGAGAAAAAGAAAAAAAGGCGATTAACAATCAATTCAAAGGGGAGAATTAATTTGAGTGTTAATTGAAAATTCCAAAGTCAGGAGAGAGAGAGAGAGAGGAGAGGGACGTTAGAGGAAAATAAGCTGTGTGTTCATATTGGGAGCTTTTCGAGTCTAACGAGAATCATTTCCGTGCGTAATCCCGTGGCAAAGCCGCTTTTATCGATGATGAAGACCTCCCTTCCTCCTCCTCTCTCTTTCTCTTTCTCTCTCTTGAGATTTTCATGTCCGAAAAAAGAAAAAAAACTCTAACAAAATCCTCTAATAATCGACAATTTAATAAAAGAGACATTGTCCCTTTTTTGTTTTCTTATTTTTTGTACAGACGGAAAAAGCGAGAAGAATACTATACCTCAGGGGACAGGAAGTGGTCGCACAAAGGGAACGAGCTGCTGATATGAAAAGAAGAAATGGAGCATTGATTTATAACATTCTTCCGCCTCATGTGGCTGCTTATTTCTTATCAACCACAAGGCACCATGACGATTTATATAGTCAAAGTTATGCCGAAGTTGGTGTTCTTTTTGCCAGTATGCCAAATTTTTCCGATTTCTACAGCGAAGAGAGTATCAATAATCAAGGTCTCGAATGTCTCAGGTTCCTGAATGAGGTCATCTCGGACTTTGATGCTGTGAGTTTAACATACAAAACAATATATATTTATATTTCTTTTCTCTTTTTAGTAAAATGGAATCCCTTATATGAAATTTTATTTCTATTTCTTTTTCCATTCTGAAATTCAAATGAATTCTGAAAATGTATTTATATAAATATACATTTTCTTATGAAAAATGAAAATTAGAAATTGATATGCTCTGAATTTGATTAAAATATTTCCCGTAAAAATAGGGGAATTTTTTATTAGTGTTCTCAGAAAAAGGTATACTTTACTCAGAGCCTGCTAAATTGTTTGTATGGTTTAAATGAATTTTATCTTGTTCTAATAAATTTAACTGGGTTCAAATAAATTTGATTTCGTTCGAATAAATTATATATTATTATTAATATTATTATTATTGTTATTTTTATTATTATATATTATTCTATTTATATTAAAATTTCCATTTCTGCTAAATAACATTTTTAATTTAAAACAGAAAATAATTGATTGCACCAAGAGAAAAATTTTATTTAAAACAAAATAGAAATATAACCAAAATATAATTTATTTTGAGTTAATTTAAAGTATATTTGTCTCAAAATCAACCAGGTTCTAAATTTGTTATAAATAAAAATTTTATTCGACATGAATAAAGATTTTATTTGAACCAAATAAAATTTTAATTATTCTGAACAGAATTTCTATTCCAAATAAATAATTAAGTAGATTTTTTGACAAAAACACTTTTATTTGACTCAAACAAATTATATTCGATTTAAGTAAAAGTAAATTTTTATTTATTTATTTCCTATTCATTTGTTTTTAAATAAATCACTTATTTAGTATATCTATTAATAATAGTAATAAATGAATAAATAAAATAAATTTTTCTTCATATAAAATCATGAATGAATTGTATTTGGTTCAAATACAAATTTCTGAATAAAATTTATACTTTTAAAAAATATATAATTTACTACAAAAAATATATTTTTCTTTGACTCAAATGAATTATATTTGTTTAGATAAAACAAATTTTTTTGTAAAAAAATCTACTTAATTATTTATTTGAAATAAAAATTTTGTCTAAAATAAATAAAATTTTATTTGGTTGAAATAAAATCTTGAATTATGTCAAATCAAATTTTTTTCCTCTGGGTGTGACCTTAAAAAGAAAATAATAAAAACTTAATGTGCCCTTAAAATATCCTTATCTGAATTAGGATTTTTCATGAACCAAATTCAAAAATAATGTGTATCAAAAATAAAAAAAATACTTCAAATATATTTAAATAATAAGAAACGAATTTACATTTATAACAGAAAATAAAATAAAAATCATAGTTTGCAACAACAATACACTTAAATGAAAATTATAATTACCAACAAAAGATTCCCAAAAAAAAAATTAATATAAAAATGAAATGGAAATACATTATATTTTACAATAAAACAATCAAATAAAAATTTACAACTACAAAAAATATAAATATTCCAGAAAAATCAAATACTGTTACTAGAATAAATAAATATTAAATATTCTAGTTTCAATTTTTCCAAAAATAATTCATTTTAGAGAAAGTTCAAAAAAATAAATTAAAATTCTTCTTAATTAAGAACAAAATTTTACTGCTAATTAGTTATTGCAGCGGATTAAATTTTTTCCATTCCTTTTTTTCATAAAAAAAAGCTGAAAAACTTGTGTGAAATTTAACTTTAAATTTTAGAAAATTTCTGAAGGGTTTTTTTAAATTCCTGTCACGTCTCTTGACTATTATATTGCACAATTCCATTTTCTCGACGTCCATTTACTATATGGACCAAACTTTAAACTCCCTTCAACATTGTATTATAAATTTATAAACATCAAGTTTATTATTCGAATATTCAAAATGTTCACAAATTAAATAATTGCCCTTTTGTAATTTAAAGTAAAATGAAAAGAAAAATTTATTTTGAAAATATTTTATTCTTTCTTTAACAAGAATATATATAATATTATATTTAATTATACAAATTACAAAAAAATACAATATATGATTACAAATTTCAAATTTTTTGACTAATTTGTTTATAATTAATCATTCTAACAAAAATTAAAATTATTTTCAATTATCTGAAGGTAAGCATTATTTTCCCCTTATTTTATTTTACCTTAACCTTTTCTCCTTTGAATTTTTTATATTTCTTATTTTCATATTTTATAATTAGATTCTATAATCCCTTATTGTTAATAAGAAAAAATACAGCTAAAAGAACCTTGTCCTTTTTTTAACAAAAAACACTTTTTGTAGAAAGTAAAGAATAAATTTTAATTTATTAAATTAGTAAATAAAAATATGTTCTTTATTGGAATTACAATTCTTTGGAAATTAATGACTAAAACTATAATTTATTAATTAATTAATTACTAATATTATTCTAAGTTATTATTATTATTACAATTAATATTATTATTATTACACGAAAAAAAATCTTTACCTGGAATAACTACAAATTTCATCATATTAGCGAAATTTTTAGTTAATAAAACTAATACTTTCACTATTTTAGCGAAAGTTATCGCTGTTCCAGTTAAAGGTTTTTTCGTGTATTATTCGTTTCATTTTTTATCTATTTATTTATTAATGAACCATTAAAAAAATACGTTTTTTTCAAAGATCCCGTCCCTTCCTTACATATATTTTTAACAGATCCCAATTAATAAATAAAATTATTATTTTACATTACTATTTTATTGTATAGAGAATTTTGTCGACTAGTGTTATTATTTTATTATATTGTTAATATATACAATTTTCTTCTATTAATTTCCTAAATAAATAATTAAGTTAGTTATTAAATGAAGAAACAAACTAAAAAAAATAAAATAATTTTTTTTCCTTCGCAGATACTTGATAGAGATGAATTTAGGGACATAATTAAAATAAAGACAATTGGATCGACCTATATGGCTGCTTCGGGAATAATGGATTCAACAAATAACGATGGACCCAGATGGGGACATCTCTCGACACTCGTCGATTTTGCTTTAGAATTGAAAAAGGCCCTTTCAAGTATCAACGAGCAAAGCTTTAATCATTTTGTCCTAAAAATGGGCATCAATCATGGTCCCATTATTGCCGGTGTAATCGGCGCAAGAAAACCTCATTACGACATTTGGGGAAACACGGTAAATGTCGCATCACGAATGGAGAGCACTGGAAAAGTTGGTCACATACAGGTAAATATTTTTTTAGTAACATTTAATTAATATTTAGCATATTTAAAAAAAAAATTAAATTTCCCACTAGGTGACGGATGAGACGCGAAAAATTCTTGAGCCATTTGGCTTTGGATTCGTCGAACGTGGCAATGTTTTTGTCAAAGGTAAAGGTGAATTGCTCACTCACTATTTAATGACAAAGAATGGAGTTGCCTTGAAGTTGGACAGTGATTTACCCGTTGAACCAACACATCCAATCATTTACCAGTAGAAAAGAAAAGAAAGTCTCCCAAAACTAAATTGTCGACGACACCGTGGGACGAAAAAACAAAACCAGTTTACTATTATTTTATTGTTCGTTTTTAATTTCATATTCTTTTCAATCACTCTAAATCTTTGACAGAAAAGTTCGAGTGTGATAGAGAAGAAGAAAAAATAGCATCGCCACATCTACAAGTGAACTTCGATCCGCAGGTAAACTTATAGGCCTGCCGACATTATATCGTCTAAAAATAAGCAACAAACGAGGTGTACACATCTTTTTTTTCTGCTTTCTTTAATCCCCGGTGTCTCTCTAACGCTGCTATCACACAAAGCAGTCTAAAATTTCAATAATCCACAAATAAAAATTCATTCATTAAAAATAATGTCACTGGATGTCCTTTAGATTGTTAATTAATACATAGAAAAAAAATACGGGGAAAACATTTAGTCTACAAATCCAATGGAATGGTAAAAAGGAAACAAAACAAAAAAGAAACAAAAAAAAATGCTGATGTACCTGATACGGTTTCATTATAAATATTGGTTTTCATGCCAATTGGATCATTGAGAAAGTTTTTCTAGATTGTAAGCGAAATAGTTTATAAGGTGTAATGAAATCTTTACAGAAGAAATATTTGTAGATCTGTCATAATTGGATGTGAAAATAAAAATAGAAAACGAGTTTTCATTGTAAGGGAATGTTGATTGGAATGATGATGATGATAAATGTAAGAATTGTCATGATTTTGGTTGTAGCAGTAAGGATTATGCTAATACAGATCATAATGTTGAGAATCATAATAATCATAGTGATACAAAACATAATGATACAGATTATAATGATGCAGATGACAAAGTATATAATTAGGATGGTAGAGATTATGGATGCTGTAAATTATGATTCTGGAAATTATGATGCTACAGATTGTGATCTTATACATTGTGATGCTGAAGATAATGATGCTACAGATTATAATTCAATAGATTATAATAATGCAGATCATATTAATACAGAATTTGATATGCAGATCATACCATCATAGCTACAGACTATGATGGTACTGATTATGTTACTGCAAATTATGATCCTACAAATTATAATGCTACAGATTATGATGCTACAAACTATAATGCTACAGATTATGATGCTGCAAATTATAATGCTACAGATTATGATGCTTCAAATTATGATCCTACAAATTATAATGCTACAGATTATAATGCTGCAAATTATGATCCTACAAATTATAATGCTACAGATTATGATCCTGCAAATTATGATTCTACACCGCATAACCAATGCTGCATAACTAATGATCATGATAATAAAAATCATATTGTTCCAGATTGTAATGATAGACATCGTAAAGATTACTACAAATTATAATTAGTCAGATCATAATATTACAGACCGCACTGTTACAGATCATAATCATAAAAATCATAATAATACACACCGTACTGATGCAAATCATAACCAAAAAATTTATAATAATTCAAAACAAACTGGTACGCAATAAAAACAAACAAAACTGTTACGGATAACAATAAAGAACAGTACAATAAAGTACAGTATAATGATAATTCCAATTTTCATTGAATTGTAATTTCGCATTTACGATATAGAAATACATAATAATTATCATTGTTCTTAGGTTCTTCAGTAACTTCAGACGCTCTTCTTTTTTTCTTAACAATTTTTCCAAACATCAAATCTTATCTCAATACAAATACCACATTTGGTATTTCGTCATGTACATTTAAAAAAAATTATTCTGTATGAATTGTAAGCAAAAACTACAAGAAAAAATTGTTTGTGGCTCTTGTAGATTTTTAGTAATTATCAAATAAAAAAGAAAAAGGGAATTTAAAGGACTTCCAGTGAATTTTGACCAGAATATCCTGAGGATATTTGGTCCATTTTTCATCTAATTCATAGTCTCACTCTTGCTACCTCTGTATCGTTACACATGTACCTTTATACCGCGCTACAAGCGTTACGAATACTTCTTTCCACTGTGTAAATATTCCTCCAAATAATATCTGGAACGAAAATTTTATTAATGTTTTCTGTTAATTTTTAAATGTTTATATTCTATAAATAAATTTACATATTATTATAATTATTGTAAAGTAAAAATAATATAATTATAAATGTTAGTATTATCTAAATAGATAAATTTTATTTGCCTTTTAAAAAATAATTGCAAATTATTTAAATATCAAGTCAATTTTAACTTCTTATTGAATCTCTCAAAAGAAACTGGAATTAGTCAAGTAAAAAACAATTTTTTAATTACAATTCCTTTGAATTTGTCTATAGTTTCCTTTTTGTTCATCAATTATTAATAATTTGAAAAAATTTTTCACTAAATTTAATATTTTTTCAAACTTTCTATTCGGATTTAATTAATTTGCATTCAATGCAAAAAGAAAGAAAAAGATTCATATTTTATTTTTATTCAAGAGAAACTTTCGATAATAAGAAAATAACAAAAAAATTTAAGACAACAGCATTTTTTTTTAAAGAGAAAATTGAAAAAAAATAAGTTAAAAATATTCCGAAAAAAATTGACTAAACTAAAATTTGATTAAAAAATTTTTTTTCAAACAGAAAATTTTCGTAGTGAAAAAATTGGAGGAATAATTATTGCAGTGTTTCGCTGGTTGTCCAGAATTCTACAAATAAATATTCTGCAAAAGCTTGTGGCAACTTCTTCCAGCATTAGTTGTAGAAAAAATAACTTGTATGTTTTTTGAGAATTTTTGAGTCTGGGCAACTGGCTTTTTGTCACACAATTACTATTAATACTGTTACAACTGCGAGTATTATCGATATAAACTACAACTGTTGTTAATTGTGTTCACGTGAGGTCGTCTCAGCACAACGAAGGTGTTTTAAATTAAATTCCAAAAAAAGGTGAAAAAAACGACAAACTTCTCAAAAAAAAAATTTTGATCGACACGAGCTTCCTGATGATTCTTAAATTTGTAAAATTAAAACGCTCTAAAAATTAAAATGAAATAGTTTCAAAGAATTTCAAAGGGAAATTTTTAGTATTTTTCAGTAAAGTTACTAATTAAATTATTAATTATTAATTGTTAAATATTAAGTATTAATTTGTAGTATTTGTTGTATTTATTTTCATCTCTTTCATTTTATTTACTCTTTTTCTATTTTACATTTTTTTATAATTCATTTTTTTGTTTTTTACTTCTCCAATTTTGATTATATTTTCAATTCTCAATTTTTAGTTTTTACTTCTTAGTTTTCTAACTTTTATTATAAATTTTTTGATTTGTTATAATATGTAAAAAAAAGTACTAAAAGTTAAAAAATATTTTTTTTTTTGCAATTTTCTTTAAATAATGTCAAATTTCTTTCAAGTCAAATCATCTCAGTTCTAATTTCCAACATTTTTAAATTTTTTGGACAAATTGGACAAATATTCGAATTCAAAAAATATTACTTCATGAAGAAATTTGTTTAAAGCAATAGATTTTTCATTTATCAAAAAAGAAATTTCAATAAAAAAATTTTTTAATCTCAATTTTGAATAATTTTGATCGCATTAAAAAAAATACGAAAAATAAATGTGACATTAAATTAAATAAAACAAAAAAAGAAATGAAATCAAAGAATAAAAATAATTGAAGTAGAAAAGCAATAAATTTCAATTATTCAAAATTTGCAAATTTAAGAAAATCTTGAAACTTATTTTCCAAAATTCGCAATAAAAACCAAATATCGGAGTCTTCAATAAAACTTTCGATGCGGAGAGTCGTACGAAGGAGACCACGAAACATTTTCACGTCTGTGATAACTTCGTCGCGAGTAGCGTAACGATATGTATTAGCAGGTACTATGTAAAACAAAAGAAAAACAAATTAAAAAAAACCAAAAAAAAATTATGGAAGATGCAAGGTAAGGTAGCTAAGAAAAAAGGCTTTAGAGTACTTTTAGCTCCAATTTTTCGCGGGGGAAACCACGTAAAAAAAAATCTAACTGTACCATTATTTAAGACTTCGCGCAAAGGCGCTAATAATTTATTTTTTTACAAAAAAAGAGTGCAAAGTTATCACAGACCCTACTATAAATATATGTAAAAAAAAATAAAAAACTATAAATATATATTTGTCGCGCAAAACACAAACTACATATAAACGGAGGAGGAAAGAGTAACTCTTAAAAAAAACAAGAAAAAGTAACGGCCTAAGCGCAAGAAAATGGCGCGACTTTCGGAAACAATCGAGTAAAAAGAATTTTTTCAAAATAGCGAAAAGTTCAAGAAAGTGCAAAATGACAAGTTTTTTCAAAAAAAAAAAGAAAAATCCTCCTCGAATTTTACACTCTCTAATCGCAACACACATTTCACGCACATTAAATCTTGTAAATTAGAAATAAAAAAGAAAAAAAAAGAAAAAACTGTCGTGTACATAATTAAATGGATCACTGATCAGAAAATAATAATAATAATAATAATACTATATATTATAAAAATAAAATATATATTAAAAAGAATGAAGGACAAGTGAATTATATAGTTATGAAAGGAATTAGAGAGTCTATTAATTATAAATGTAAAGGAGAGGCGAGAAGAGATGGGGAAAAAATATCACTGTAGATATCCTAGCACTATATGTATATGTATAGGAAATTTATGAATTCGAATGGGAAAAATGATGTAACTTTAAATGAAAATGATAATGGTAAATGAAAAAAAAACCCCCAATATATCACGTCGAACGAATAAAAATGCATCACCGATGTGAGAAAATTAATTTCCTCGGGTTTTCTTTTCTATTCATTGCAACCTTACCTTTGACCTTTCTATTTCTTAAGATGGTTTTAATAATAAATAATAATAATAATAATATGAATTTTAATTAATTAATCAGTATTTAACGTCCGAGATACTTAATAAATAAGTCAAATTAATGAAAATGAAAACATTCGGACAAAGTAACAAATTTTATTTACTCCAACGTTTCGAAATCAAATCGATTAAATTTTTAATTTGACTTTGCAGTTTGCAATACATTTTATTTTATTATTTTGTGATTTTTATTTTTTTGTATTGTGATTTATTATTATTTATTTATTTATTATTATTTATGTGTTTCTAAGACGGATTATTTATTTATTATGACTCTACTCAATCGTCAGGGTTTAAAATTTTAAGTCTTCGTTTATTTAATTATTATTTTTTGACTCCCTGAAGAGGAAATCGATTTGATTTCGAAACGTTGGAGTAAATAAAATTTGTTACTTTGTCCGAATGTTTTTGTTTTCATTAATTTGACTTATTTATCAATTTTAATAATTATTATTTTAATAATTTTTATAATCTAAATAAAGGATATTCTCAGTCAGGAAAAATATTTTTGAAATTTTTTTTTAATATGATACAAAATTGTAGTAAAGTAGTTGAAAAAGTTTTTAAACTTTTCGTCAGTAGCAAGATTAATTTTTAGCCGGATAAAAGATTATTAAAAATTCTTTCGTCAATTCAGAAAATATAACAGGGTTGTCACGATTTTGCTATTTTCAAATTCTCTGACTTTTCCATGGTTTTTCAGGTTAAAAAACGGAATATTTCCAGGTTTTTAAAACAACATTTATATTTTACTAAATTAAATATTTTACCAACTTAAATAACTCCCTGATTTTCACCCAAAACTTTGCCATTTTTTGTTCAATTATTCATTTCTAAAATATTCAACAAAAATTTATCTTTAAATCAATGTTTTTTTAATAATCTTTGAAAAAAGTTTTTTTTCTGAATTATCAAAGTAATTTGTTTACAATTCAATTTTTTTTTTTGAAATTTCAATTATTAGAAAATTCTTCAATTAGATATGTATTAGAATTAGAAAATAAAAATAATAATAATTAAAGGAAAATTCAATTAAACTTTTTGAAAACAATTCTACAGAATTGTGAAATAAAAATATGAAAAATTCAAATTTCCAAAGATTTTAATTTAAAAATCTTTTCAAAATTCAGTTATTTCTAAAAATTCATACTATGCTGCTTTTAATATTCAACGATATAATCTAAATTTTACCTGAAATTTATTTTTAAATCAATGTTTATTAGAGCAATTCCATGGTTAGAGATCATCATTTTTTGAAAAAATATTCAGTAAACAAAGGAGATATAGACCATTGAAATTTTTTAGCTTTTTTGCTTTGAAACCGCATAACTTTTTTTGGTTAAAGATATTGAGGTGAATTATTTTTTAAATTGTCAATAAAAAGATGCACTTTAAACTAAAAAAAATTCGGAAAAAAATTATTCGATACCTTCTTAATATTGAAGAAATAATATTTTATTTTCTATTTTTGAAAAAACTCCACTTTTATTTTGGTTAATTTTTCTTGTGGTCCTAGTACATACTTACCTCTAAGTGCTGCGTGAGTTTCAAAATGGAATCTGCATAACTTTCCGAGAAATAAATAAAAATGTTTACTTCCGTAAGTCAAATCCCATACTCAAAGGAAATTTCTATGATCATTTACCATGGAATTGTTCACTAGAAAAATCGCAAAAAATAAAATTATTTAAATAACAAAATTATATTAAAGAAGTGCATACTTTTTTTTAGAAATTTAATTAATTGTATAAAGTTGTGTTAAAAATAATTGAATACGTTAAATGAAATTTTGCCAAGAATTTTAATAAAACTTTTGAAAGAAATTGATTTTCTTCAAATACATTTTTAATTGTTTCAAAATTTAATTTTTTTCAGTGCTTTTGACTAAACTTCTTCTGCAAATCCATTATTTTGAATAAACAATGAAATACATTAAATTTAACTAATTTCAGAAGAATTTGAATTATTAAAATTTTTCAAAAAACTACGTGCCTTTAAGATTTCTAATTAAATTTATTTGAAATCGAAATTTTCTAAAATTGTAAATTGAAATCTTTGGAAAACGATCTTATTTAAAAAAGTGGAAACGCAATTCTTCTAAAATTAAATAATTAATTTTAAAATATTTCAGTATTAAAAATTAGATTTCAAGAAGAAACAGAAGAATGTTAGAAAACAACAATTTGACCCTGACTTTTACAGTTTTTTTCAAGATTTATAAAATTCCCTGACATTTCCTATTTTTACAGGTTTCCAAGCTGCGTGGCGTTCCTATAATAAATAACGTGCGGTGAATAATAAAATTTAGGTACCAGTAAGTAAAAATTAGTAGTAGAAAGTAGTCAAAAAATTGGCAGACAAAAAAACCGTTTTTTAATTTTGAAAGAAGATTTTTTTTATTTATACCTAATTAAAGGAAAGGAATTTTTTATTTATAACATTTATATTATTGTATTACAATATTGTTGTCAGTAAACAATAAGTATAATTGAAATAATTCTTACTTGTTTTAAAATTTAAAGAAGTAAAAAAAAGTTTTAATCAGAACAGTAGTTATGTAAAATATTATTGTTTTCCTTAAAAAATGTTAAGAGAATTTTAGTCTTATAGTTTTTTTTTATAATTTTACGGTTTTCTTGTTTGTTAGATCAATAAAAAAATTAAGTAATAAAATCAGTTTCTCTCAGACACCAATTTTTGTACAATTGAAGGAACTGAAAATATTTTACGTAGCAGTAAATGACAGATTTAATCAGACACAATGTTTTGGATTTTTTTGTTAGTTAACGGTTTAATAACAGTTTAAGTTGTAAAACATTTTTTTGTCAGGAAAAAAAGATAGATTCTTTTATAGTTTTTTTCTTCTATAATTTAATTTTATTAATTTTCTTTTTATATTTAAATTTTTCCAGGAAATTCAAACATATTCCTTTAATTTATTTAAGGAATAATAAAAGAAAAAAATAAATAAAGGAATAATAATTTTATTTTTAACGATAAAAAACATTTTAAGTCAACTAACAAATTG
This sequence comes from Leptopilina myrica (nomen nudum), assembly GCA_032872475.1. Taxonomy (NCBI): domain Eukaryota; kingdom Metazoa; phylum Arthropoda; class Insecta; order Hymenoptera; family Figitidae; genus Leptopilina; species Leptopilina myrica (nomen nudum). Next base: position 23,713,032 of record CM065458.1, on the reverse strand, counting down.
AGTAGGTTTTTCAATTTTTTTTTGCATTAGTGGTAAAAGAAAACCTTAGTTAGACGAAATATTTCGGTTGTACAAATTTTTTTTTGCTAGTAATTCAAGTGAAATATGTTTAGAAGTAAAAACACTGGATGTGGTAAAGTCAATTTTAGTCAGACAAGATTTT